>JAXCGZ010019431.1:0-10000 GCA_037179515.1 Halocaridina rubra | reverse complement strand
ACACGCCGTAACAGCGGTTTCTTGTTGATGCCACTTGCAAAACTGCTTATTGTGGCGTCTGCCTTGGCACCCCGTGGATTATTTCGTGGACACTCAGTTTTTCGCTCTTGTCTCCATTGTTACCCTTCGACAGCAAGTGCAATGCCGCCCAAGAGAGCAAAGGTAATATTTTGCATTTGCTTAAATATTAAAACGACTTGTAAAATAAAAATTTAAGCGGATTTTGATTATATTTCACATTGCCATACGGCATGGTTTCCATTATCTTTTGCTGGTGGGTGTTATTGAACCCCAGACTAATGTCAAATGGAAATTTGCATATGTCTTGATGTTAGAGGAGAATAATATCCTTATGTATATATCGTGTCCGGCCTGCAGACGGGGAATTACGAGCAAAGGTCTTTCTCGTGACCACTTGTAAATTACTTCAAGGGCGTGATCCGTGGTAATATCTACTCACCCTTAATGGTTTTGACGAGTCTTTTTACCTGTGACTTTTTGCCAATAACAATTTTGAGTTTTTCTGACTATTTTAACGGCCACAAAATTGGTTTACCAGACGGTAGTAAGACTAGCAATGTTGTGTGGCTTGGCAGCATTCCCAATGACAGAAAGACAGGAGAGGGAGTTGAAGATGCAGCGAATCTCTTTGGGTGTGACGAGGATGGACAGGATATAGAATGAGTATATTAGAGGGACAACGTAGGCAGGACGGTGGACATGGTGAGAGAGGCAACTCTGAAATGTTTTGGGCATGTTGTGAGGAGGGATGAGGGGTATGTTTGAAGAAGGAGGGAGATATGCAGGTCAAAGAGGAAGTTTATGGTTGCGATGAGGGAGGACACAAGGGTGTGTGGTGTGATGGAGCAGGATGCAGGGAATAGTGTGAAATTAAGTCGATTGATCAGCAGTGTGCATTGTTGTTTTTTTAATTTTACTTGGAATTGTCTCTTAAGTTGTGTTTGCTTGGCTGTTGTATCATAAGTAATTTGTCACAATCTAACTTGTTTCCCCTTGTATTGTCCTACGCATAAGGTAATGATAATGGGTACAAGTGCGAGAAGGCCGAAGCTTGAATACTCAATAGAAGGAGCAGAACTTCAAGAGACAGAGAATGTGAGAGATCTAGGATTAACATACTGACAGAGTTGTCTCCGGAAATGCATATGAATGGCATAGGAAGGCAGCATATGCTTTATTAGTAAATGTAAGGGTAGCTTTCAAGCACATGGACAAGGAAATGTTCAGAAATATTTTTGTAACCTATGTGAGGCCAAAGCTTGATTATACAGCCCCCTTTTGGAATCAACACTTGAAAAAGCACATAGTTACGCTGGAAAAAGTTCAAAGACATGCCATGAAACGGGTGCCAGAAATACGCAATCTCAGTTATGAGGAGAGTCTAAGGGGATTAGACTTACTATCACTTGAAGCTAGAAGAAATGGGGGATATGGTGACGGTTTTTAAATTCCTTCATGGTTAGGACAGAGTGGATAGGGATTGATATTTTGATATGTTTGGGACTAGAACTGGAGGTCAAGTGTAAGAGTAGTTGATGACTGAAATTCGCTAAGCGAGGAGGTGGTTAATGCTAACACAATCCATAGTATTAAGGACAAGTATGATAAGTATCACTAAGTACAAAAAGGAACCTATCAGTAGCCGGGGAGTTTCGAGTATGGGGCTCTTTCCCGTAAGAGCAATTAGGTAATTACAGTAAAATGCTTTACATTATTTGCATTTCCAATATCCTCTGATCACCAGAAGGTATAATTATGACCATTTCCATACATTGTTGTCAGGTCTCTGTGGTTATCATCTTGTGATATTTTCAGCTACCCATGGAATACATTGTAAAATATATTCCTGCCTCACACTTTCTTCGTTCCAATACCTGTTTTCTAGAGAAGTTATAAAGAAATATTATTTATTGCATTGATGTTATTACTGATTAACAAAAAGCTAGTTACTTTTACCAATGAGAAATTTGTATACTTGTTAAATGGCATTCTTAAAATACTCCCACTAATTAAGGGAACACTGTTAGTAGCATAATATATCCAAAGTGAAGAAACTGTAAAAGCTAAAGACATTCATCGTTTTAAGGACAGATATGATAAGTGTTATTGAATACAAGATGAAACCAGTCAGAAGGAGAGAGATATGTACTGAATATGGCTTTTACCCCTTATCACAGTTAGGTAATACACACACATACATATAGAGTGGGACCTTCGCCTATGAACGCCCTCAACCATGAACAAATCAACCTATGAACACAATTTTTGAAAAAAAAATTCACCGACTCATGAACAATCCTTGAGGTACAAACATGCATACACACGCACATCCGCCCGGGCGACTGCGTGTTTGCTCTCAGGTCTGCATTGGTTCCCGCACTGTGAAATTCGTTCGTTGTAGCTTTCTGGATTTTTTGCTTTTTACTTTAAGCTAGCCCTCATTATGGTGCCTAAGAAAGTGAAAAGTGACTGTGATAGTGCATTAAAATGCCTAAACGTATTACAGTGGAAACGAAAAAAGAAATTATAGCTAATCATGAGAACTGTGTTTGTGTTTCTGATCTTGCCACGCAGCATAACATGGTGAAATCGACCCTCTGTACTATTTTAAAGTATAAAGAGGTTTTAAAGGCAGCTAACGTGGCTAAAGGAGTTACTATTTTAACAAAGCATAGGTCTCAGATCATAGAAGAGGTAGAAAAATTATTGTTAGTTTGGATAAATGAAAAAGAGCATCCTGGAGATAGTATTAGTGAGGCTATAATATATGAGAAGGCTCTACAGGTACACCATGATATAGTAGCAAACACTCCGAGTCCTAATGGTGCTAAAATTGATGAATTTAAAGCAAGTGGAGGCTGTTTTGAAAAATTTTGTCGATGAACTGGAATTCATAGTGTTGTTAGGCATGGAGAGGCAGCTACTTCAGACCAAAAGTCAGCGGATGCCTATGTGCTAGAATTCCCTAAATTTATTGAAAGTGATGATTACGTCTCGCAGCAAGTTTTTAATTGTGAGGAAATAGGACTGTTTTGGAAAAAATTCCATAACCCAAGAGAAAAACGCACTGCCTGACCAGAAACCAATGAAGGACAGGCTTAAACTTTTATTGTGCGCTAATGCAAGTGGGGATTGCAAGATAAAGCTTCTTTTAGTTTACCACTCTGAAAATCCGTGCATTTTTAAGTGCATTAATGTGTTTAAGGCTAGACTTCTGGTAATGTCAAGGTCGAATAGCAAGGCTTGGGTAACACGTATCCTATTCATAGAATAGTTGACTGAAGTTTTTGTGCCAGCTGTCAAGAAATATCTTGAAGGAAAAGGTTAGCCCCTTAAGTGTCTTCTGATAATGGACAATGCTCCTTCTCATCCTCCAGGTTTGGAAGAAGACCTTGCTATTGAATATGACTTCATAAAAGTCAAAGTTCTGCCTCCAAACACCACTCCTCTCTTACAGCCCATGGACCAGCAAGTCATTTCAAATCTTAAGAAGCTATATACTAAGGGCCTTTTTGCCAGGTGTTTCCGGGTCACCAACGACATGGATTTGACACTGCGTGACTTCTAGAAAGAACACTTCAATTTTCTCCACTGCATAGGCCTCATTGACAAAGCACGTAAGGAGGTCTTTTACCGCATGTTGCAATCCGCTTGGAGGAAACTTTGGTGAGGTTGTGTGGCTGATAGAGACCTCTAGGGTTTCAAGCAGGAGACATCTGTTAATATAGTGAATGAGATTGTGGCCATGGGCAAAAGTCTGGGCTTGGAGGTCAGCAAGGAAGATGTGGAGGACCACAAACAAGAACTCGTCACTGAAGAATTGATCGAGTTGCAACATGAACAGGTGAAGACTATCCAAGAGGAGCAATCAGTGGAGGAGCGGGATGAGAGGGTAAAGGTTTTAAATGAATTGTTTAAAGAAATTTATAGTAAGTGGAGTGATGTGCAGGCTTTCATTGAGATTCATCACCTGGCTAAAACTGTGAGCAAAAGAGCAATGAACATTTTAAATGACAATGTGATGTCTCATTTCAGAAAAATTTATCAACAAAGAAAAAGACATATTTCTCTGGATCGTTTTCTTGTGCCAATATCAGCCTGAGAACCACCCTCCAAGAGAGAACATACATGTAGAGAGAAAACACCAGAAATACAGCTTGTACCTGAACAGTTGTCCAACGTTTTTATGGAAGGTGACTCTCCTTCGAAGGAGTAGTCTTCCTCTTCCTCCTCCTCCTCCATCCACATGTGCCAGCAACAATCAGCCACAAAAATAAATACTGTACCATGTTTTATTTTAGCACAGTAGAATTTTTACTATAATTACTTTTATTTTCTTATCAATTTATACATTTTTATAACATATAAACCCATGAAAAAACTAAAAGGCTATTTTTCTGGGGCTGAGGAATAGAATAATTGAAATTACACTAATATCAACAGGGAAAATTGTTTCGAGTTACAAACATATCGCCTCACGAATGGGTTAAGGAACGAATTAAGTATATATATATATATATATATATATATATATATATATATATATTTATTATATATATATATATATATATATATATATATATATATATATATATATATATTTAATTCTCTGTAACCAAAGTACATCAGTGTACTTTTGTAGTAGTCACGTGAAAAAACATAAATTTTCCATTAGCATTGATGATTCCTGTTGACATGAATCTGATGCAACACATATTTTTTAGTAAAGTGACATTTCTCTGTAAGTGGAGCATATGTCAAGAACAAGAGCACAAGTATGTAGGCCAAAATTAAAATATAACCTTCCTTGTTATCTTTTTATTTTATTCTAGCAAAATTTTCTTTAATAAGAAACTCTGGAGCATTCCATGAATGCAGATGCTCCCCTACTCATGAACAACCAAGATACAAACTATACCCTACCCATGTATTAATGTATGTATTACTGTACTGTATTGTAGTCTCCGTGGCAAAATGGTAGCGTCTGCGACTCTGAGGCGGCAGGTCGAGGGTTCGCGCCCCGTCACGGACTGAGGTTAGTAAGGGCATACACTCAGGGTAACAATTACATCTGCCAAAACAAGTCCTTCGTAAGAAGGCAACTGTCCTAGCCCTTAGTAGTAAAAGGAGTTCGTGACGTAAAACCGAATCCATCCATTACTGTTCTGTACTATATTTTTACATTATTATTACTGTATTAAAGTTTCATTAATACTGTATACCTGATGTTTTATGTAGTAGTTAAATGTCTTTAGCCTAAGTATTGTACAATACTGCATATGTAAGTACTGTTCAGTACTTGTTTTTACCTAAGCACAACTTTCAAATAATTCTATTCACGAGCGGACTTCTGGAACCTTACTCGTTTGTAAACAGGGGAGTGTCTAGTCTTTTTGTAATTGTAATGTTATCTTTTCTGCTATTTGGTCATTTCAACTATACATCTTTTCCCTTGTAAAATTATTGTAAATTCAATAAAATTTCATTACCTCACAAAAATTAGAATTTGGGCCAAAGTGGACATAGAGATGGACCAAGGAAAAATGCTAAATTTAATACTATATTTTAAGAACCCATTAGTCCTTTATCACTATTGCAAGGCTTGCACATCAGTGCTACTGTGTCACTCCCCCTTAATCCTTTGTAAAGAGACATACATTAGCAAATGGATATTAACTATTATGTGGCCATTCCAAACATGCCCTTAGGATTTTCAGGTCTAATACTTTCTCCATACAGGTTCCCATTTTTATGCCACTTAGTAATCTTTCATATTTTCTAGGGGTATTTATATTGCTGTAGGAGTGTTAGCTTATATTAAGGTTGTGGCTGCCATAAAAAAAATAACAATACAGAGCTGTCTCTGTTGAGGTTGTGATAGGTATCTCAAATGGAATTGTCCAGATTGTGATTGGATGTTTAAAAATTCTCACTTTTAAAGGACTCATGCTTCATTAGGTCTTCATCGTATACATTTTGCTTAACTTTATTGAGGGTCCTACCCATTGTAGGGTAGCTTTGGTGTATTGGGGAAACAACAAGAACAATGCCCAGCAATATAATTGGTAAAAGATTCAGCAAAAGCATTATTAAGATGACCTGATAGTGTCAGTTACAAACAAGCTCACTAAGCACTGTGAGGAGCTACTCCTTTAAGCTGAAGTTATTTAGGTAATTGCGCTCATGGGAATGAAGCCTATGCTTGTAGTTCCCCGTCTTCTGGCCAGTCTAACTCTCTATCTTTCCTCAAGGCTATAAATACATTTATCATTTACCCTTTTTACGTTTTGGAGATAAAGATATATCAGTAGGATACTGTTTTATTCTACTATTCCTGCCTCCACCCTTGACATAGCTCTACTCCTCTTGTGTTTTACCCTTCCTGTCCTGTTTTTTGTATGCATTATTATGCTGTTGTCATCCAAGCAAATTTTCTAGTATTGCCTGTTAAGACTACCTAATTTTATCTTCATGTTTGCCTGCATATTGTTCTTTTGTGGTGCAGATGGACCTGAGACTAAATAAGGAATATTTATTGAGTTGTCAGAGGTGCTCCAAAGTTATATTGCTAGTATGTCCTAACCTAAAAGGCGTATGTTTACATATAATACCTTGTATGCCAGTTTATCGTCTTCTCTAAAGATATAGTATAATACTCAGTCAGCCACAAGCTTCTAATAAAGTCTTTCATCTTGACATGAACAGATTTTAAATACTATGAAATTCATGACTGTTTATAAAATATTACAGAAATCAGTTGGTGAAGAGCATGTTCAGAAGAAAAGTAAAACTGAAAATTTTGCATCTGATGCCAAGACTGAAGGTGAAGAGCCATGGAATTTTAAGATTGTCTCTTGGAATGTTGATGGGTTAAGAGCATGGATGAAAGTAAGTACCTATTTCCAAAAATTAGTCTAATACATGATCACATATATATTAAATAATTTATATTAATATTTTGTGTTATTTTAAGTCATGCAGTTATTGACTGGTGGGTGTCACTCGTATAGTGAGACACAATATTTGTGTACTTTTAAATTTAACAATAGTGGCATGGTATACTAAGAAATTTTTTTTTTATACAAAATTTCAAATAGATTTACAGCTTGAACACTTTTTTTAAATTTAGTATTTTATTTGTTCAATGCTGATGATTTCAACATGAAGATCAATGCTTATGTTTATTTTCAGAAAGATGGCATGTCAATATTCGATGCAGAAGATGCGGACATTGTATGTTTACAAGAGACCAAGTGTTCAGATTCCAAGCTCCCTAGTGAAGTGAAAAATGTCAAAGGCTACAAAAGTTACTTCTTTTCAGGTGAATGAAGATTGGTTCTTATTTATCTCAAGTGAAATATGATTGTTCCTTACTTTTGACAGTTTTTCAGGTGACTTAAGATTGTTTCCCGTTCATTCCAAGTTATATAAGAATGTTTTATACCTTTTTTCCAGGTGAAATATGAATTGTTTATTAATGATTTGAGTAGGTAGGTTTTAGTAAGAAGCCTTATATTATATTTGTTATTGTAGTATTACAGAAGCATGCAACTTACCAAATTCAAGTCAATAAATGCAAGTTTGCGTATTCTTCCAGTAGAATATAATTAATTAGGAGTTCAAAAAACTGAAGTACCATATGTTATGTCGTAGCCTCTACCAGGTTAAAGGCTACATAAATAACCAGTGGCATCGTGCAGCCATCTTTAATAGCCACATATATAACCAGTGATATTGCCTTCCCAGCTTTATAAGCTACTATAAACGGTGGCGTTGCCAGGTCTACATTATAAGCTACATATATAACTTTGCATTGCCTTGCCAGTCTTATAAGTTACATATATAGCCAATGGCAATGCCTTTTCAGCTTTATAAGTTATTTATATTACCAATGGCATTATCTTTGTCGTAGGTCCATCCTCCTGAGATGCAACTATGAGGAGCAGCAAAACAGGCCAAACTGCCACACCAACCTCTTTCCCTCACAGGGCACGAAAAGCTGGTAGCAGCTTTGATCACCAGGGTGGTTACCTCATCTCTCAACACAACACAATTTATCCTACACAGTGATGTGACTCTCCGGCAATAATTTCTAAATGACTCCATCTAGCCGGAGACATTGTTAGCAACTCAGGAAACACATTATGGAAGACTACACCATACACAACCACACTCTATACACTTTCTGAGAGCTCTGGGGGAAAGCCCAGAATCAGCAGTGATCTTTCCTAGAAACTTGCTCTGTTCAGCCAGGGAGCTCAGGGAACAACAAGAGTTCTTTCTAAGAAAGTAAACTTCCAACTTGAAATTCGATATGGGGACTTTGTTTTGCCACAGACATGACTCATATTCTATGTGTTAGAAATTAGCTGTGGCAGTAATGCTAATTTTGTTTTTTCTTTGTAGCTAAAACTGATGGCTATTCAGGTGTGGCTTTGTTCTCCAAAATTGAACCAGTGTCAGTTACTTATGGTATTGGTGATGATACACATGATGATGAAGGACGCTGCATTATTGCGGAATATGACAAGTTTTATTTTGTTACTGCATGTAAGCTTCTTTAGTTTTCATTTTCAAATCATAAGTTTTTGTCTCCTTGCCTATCAATATATGTGATTATATAACTATGCATTTCTAAATCATTATCATAGCATTAAGAGATTGTAAATTTTCTCATTCAGAAATTAATTAATTTTCAGTATGTATAATATTAAATCAGTAATTTTGTAATTCCATTTCTATGTCTACATTTCTTAGGCAACAAAAATTAGTTGGATTTTTATGTTTGTTACTGTTCCAATCTATCAACTAATCATTTTACCAGGTAACTAGTTTACTGTAAGGCTATCATTACATATGACATGTTTCATGTTGCTATGTTAAATGACAGTTGCTGATATGTTAGGTGACTGCTTGTTCATGTGAGTTTGAAATAAAAAAAAGTTTATTTCCTTTCCATGCAGATGTTCCTAATTCTGGACGAAAATTGGTGACGCTTGACAAGAGAATGGACTGGGATCCAAAGTTTCGCAAAGTTCTGCAGGATCTAGATGCCAAAAAACCTGTGATAATGTGTGGGGACCTTAATGTATCTCACAAAGAAATAGGTAAAAAAATACTGTTTCTCTTTCATTATGGTAGTATATATTTTATCATACAGTGGTCCCCCTTATTACGGGCAGGTTTCAATACTCCAGTGGATACCTGAACCTGACTGGGTAGGACGGATCCCTTATTTGTACCATGTTCTTTCATATACATTTATGCCTCAGATTACTTTAATTACAGAGGGAAAACCGCTAACATTGGAGTACTTTAGCACTTACGAATACTGTATATATATCTAATCATCTATAAGATTACCTCTTAAGATGAGTAGATGAATATACTCGGAAGCTCTTAGGCTCTCCGTTGTTTCCAGTTTTCCTTTTGTAATCAATATAATCATGTTTACAATATTCGTGTGCGTCTCTTGAAGAAGATTCACATATACCTATGATTAAGTTTAATTCTTAATTGAGGCTAAAGAATAGATTAATGACAATAACAAATTAGAACAATCATGTAAATGTGGTTTAAAATTGAAGGATTATTTACTTCTGAAATTGTCATTTTATATTTTCTGACCTTGGTTCAATGTGGATAACTGACAGTGCAGATAAGGGCATTGATTGCAGCTGGGGGATTTAAGAAAAGATGCCCTTCCTGTCACCCCACTGTGGGCTCGTATAAGGGGTTTTCTCCTTCTGAATCAAGCTCTGTATTGCTAGACTGCAGTATAATTATAAATAATGTGAATTTAAAAACACCAGTGTGAGAGCTTAATTTTTATTGCAGAAATTCTCTTAAGAGATGACTAAAGCTTTTACATAAATTTCTTTAATTCTTCTGCAACGTTTACCAGTGAATATGTAGTAGACTAGTTGTAGAAACTTGCATCATGTTAGACAGTATAACAGGATTACAATTCATTCTCTCT
>JAXCGZ010019430.1:12500-50000 GCA_037179515.1 Halocaridina rubra | reverse complement strand
TCGCTAAGTCGACTTTTATAATACACAGATTAACACGTAGGAGGTAGACTTGCCCTTCCCTACTGGTGGTCCTTTTTCATTTTTGGTGATGTTTTTGCATTCTTGAGGTTTCTCTGAAGTTGTTTATAGCTTGTGTTATTTTTTTTTTTTACTCTAAAGTTTTGTATCGTCTTTACACATATTTTACAATGGATTTACAGCCTCTGGCAGATCACTTTCGCATGGAATTTGTGTCTCCATTTGCATCATTCTATTTGAACATTTAAGTAATGATTCTGCGGTAAACCTTGCAAGCAGGCATGGAATGAGTGAATGACAGAGAGAAACAGAAGTCTTCAGCCAGTTAAATTGAGTATTGTATAATAAGTGAATTTTGAAACTTCTGCAAATTGTATTTATTTCTGTTTAGTGTGTCCTCTCTCTCTTAGGGAGGTGGCTGAGTTAGAGCACATCTCTCTCTCTTTCAAGGAGTTGGCTGAGTCAAAGCACCTCTCTCTCTATCAGGGAGTTGGCTGAGTCAGAGCACCCTCCTCTCTCTCTCTCTCTCTCTCTCTCTCTCTCTCTCTCTCTCTCTCTCTCTCTCTCTCAGGGAGTTGGGTGAGTCAAAGTACCTCTCTTTCTCTCTCTCAGGGAGTTGGCTGAGTCAGAGCACCCTCTCTCTCTCTCTCTCTCTCTCTCTCTCTCTCTCTCTCTCTCTCTCTCTCTCTCTCTCTCTCTCTCTCTCTCTCTCTCTCAGGGAGTTGGCTGAGTCAAAGCATCTCTCTCTCTCTCTCTCTCTCTCTCTCTCTCTCTCTCTCTCTCTCTCTCCTCTCTCTCTCTCTCTCAGGGAGTTAGCTGAGTCAAAGCAACTCTCTCTCAGGGAGTGGGCTGAGTCAGAACACCGCTCTTTCTCTCTCAGGGAGTTGGCTGAGTCAGAGCACCTCTCCATCAGGGAGTTGGTTGAGTCAAAGCACCTCTCTCTCTCTCTCTCTCTCTCTCTCTCTCTCTCTCTCTCTCTCTCTCTCTCTCTCTCTCAGAGAGATGGCTGAGTCAGAGCACATCTCTCTCTCTTTCAAGGAGTTGGCTGAGTCAAAGCACCTCTCTCTCTATCAGGGAGTTGGCTGAGTTAGAGCACCTCTCTCTCTCTCTCTCTCTCTCTCTCTCTCTCTCTCTCTCTCTCTCTCTCTCTCTCTCTCTCTCTCTCTCTCTCAGGGAGATGGGTGAGTCAAAGTACCTCTCTTTCTCTCTCCCAGGGAGTTGGCTGAGTCAGAGCACCTCTCTCTCTTTCTCTCTCTCAGGGAGTTGGCTGAGTCAAAGCATCTCTCTCTCTCTCTCTCTCTCTCTCTCTCTCTCTCTCTCTCTCTCTCAGGGAGTTAGCTGAGTCAAAGCACCTCCTCTCTCTCTCTCTCTCTCTCTCTCTCTCTCTCTCAGGGAGTTAGCTGGGTCAAAGCACCTCTCTCTCTCTCTCTCTCTCTCTCTCTCTCTCTCTCTCTCTCTCTCAGGGATTGGGCTGAATCAGAACACCGCTCTTTCTCTCTCAGGGAGCTGGCTGAGTCAGAGCACCTCTCTATCAGGGAGTTTGTTGAGTCAAAGCACCTCTCTCTCTCTCAGAGAGATAGCTGAGTCAGAGCACATTCTCTCTTTCAAGGAGTTGGCTAAGTCAGAGCACCTCTCTCTCTATTAGGGAGTTGGCTGAGTCAAAGCACCTCCCTCTCTCTCTGGGAGTTGGGTGAGTCAAAGTACCTCCCTTTCTCTCTCTCATGGAGTTGGCTAAGTGCATCTCTCTCTCTCAGGGAGTTGGCTGAGTCAAAGCCTTTTTTCTATCTCTCTCTGTCTCAGGGTGTTGGCTTAGTCAAAACACCTCTCTCTCTCTTTCTCTCTCAGGGAGTGGGCTGAGTCAGAACATCGCTCTTTCTCTCTCAGGGAGTTGGCTGAGTCAGAGCACTTCTCCATATCAGAAAGTTGGCTGAGTCAGAGCACCTTTCCCTATCAGGGAGTTGGCTGAGTCTGAGCACCTCTCTCTCTCAAGGAATTGGCTGAGCCAGAGCACCCCTCTCTCAGTGAGATAGCTGAGTCAGAGCACCTCTTTCTCTCTCAGGGAGTGGGCTGAGTCAGAACAACGCTCTCCCTTCCAGGGAGTTGGCTGATTTCAGAGCACCTGTCTCTCTCAGGGAGTTGACTGAGTCAGAGTACCTCTCTCTCTCTCAGGGAGTTGACTAAGTCAGAGCACCTCTATCTCTCTCAGGGAGTTGATTGAGTCAGAGCACCTCTCTCTCTCTCGCTCTCAGGGAGTTGGCCGAGTCAGCGCACCTCTCTTTCTCTCTCAGGGAGTGGGCTGAGTCAGAGCACATTTCTCTCGTTCTCATGGAGTTGGAAAAGTCAGGGAACCTCTCTTTCTTTCTCAGGGAGTTGGCTGAGTCAGAGCACCTCTCTCTTTCTCATGGAGTGGGCTTAGTAAGAACACCGCTCTCTCTCTCTGCCAGGGAGTTTGCCGAGTCAGAGCACCACTCTCTCAGGGAGGTAGCTGAGTCAAAGCACCTCTCTCTCAGGGAGTTGGCTGAGTAAGAGCACCTCTCTCTCTCAAGGAGTTGGCTGAGTCAGAGCACCACTCTCGCTATCAGGGAGTTGGCTGAGTCAGAGCACCACTCTCGCTATCAGGGAGTTGACCGAGTCAGAACACCTCTCTCTTTCTCCTTTAAGGGGGGTTTACACGGTCAAACGGTTCGTCGAACGCGATTCAACAGACAAGTGTTTGAAGTGATGTTCGAACGTGTGAACGGGGTATTTGGTTGTCGAACACGTTCGACCGCATCCGACGAACCGTTTGACCGTGTAAACCCCCCTTTAAGGGAGGTGGGTGAGCCAGAACACCTCTCTCTCTATTAAGGGAGGTGTATCTTTCTCTTCCTCTTAGAGAGTTGGCTGAATCAGGTCACCTCTCTCTGTCGTTTAAGGGAGATGGCTGTGTCAGAGCACAAACTTATTCAACAAAAGATCTTTCCCTTTTAACTGTTTCAGACAATGCTAACACATCCATCCCCTCTCTCAAAATTGTGGTGTGCCCTGAGAAGCCTCATGGTTTTTATACGGTACTCAACCAATACATTAACTTCAACAAAGTGTGTAAAATATTAAAAAAAAAAGGTATGTTTTACTAAATTTTTATTAAAAGAAACATATACCATTTAAATGAAGCATATACATGTACCACCCAGGCGTAAATTATGGAAGGAGTTACAATATCTCTATTTCCTAGAACATTGTAAAGATTAGTAACCCTTCAAACCTCATGTGAAAAGTATTAGGTTTGATGATTTACTTTGTAAATATGAATGGCGCTAATGCACCTTGGGGTTACTGTTCTTTACTAGATCCGGATCAAGTAAAAATTAGCGACCCCCATAATATTCAATAATCCCTTAAAATTGATTGGTTATGATAGGTTAATGCCTAACCTACTGTAATTATTAAATTATTTAATGTTCTGGGGTCGCTAATCTTTACCAGATCTCAAAATCCAGTCCCTGTTTGCATGTTGAATTTCCGATACATTTCCAAGCCATAACTTACGTCATTTCAAAATTTACTACTTTTATTTAAATTAAAAAAAAAAAAAAACTCAACCTCTCTTGTATCTCATATATTCGGATATCTGTCTCCTCAAAATATATTAAACAAAACATCACTTTCATGACGACACAATTATTGAATGCAATGATATTCAATTAACAAGATCTATAAAAACATTAAATGCTGTTTACTTGAAGTCACTCACATATATCAGTATTTCATATGGTATTAAAAAAAGAAGTAATATTTATGATAATATAATTATTTTATGCAATTTATAATCTTTGACTTTTTTCAGCTGGGCTTGTTGATATAATAATAATAATAATAATAATGACCTGAAGTCAGTCACAAAAACCAGAGTAATGACTAGTTTGTAAAACAAATTTAGGAATGTGTCTTTCTTTGGTTCAAGTGCAATATTATTCACTAGTGAGCCCTCATCTCTAATCTTTTCTTGTGCCTGGTGCTCAAAATTTATTAGATGGTGCTAATCCTAATAGCACTGTATATATATATATATATATATATATATATATATATATATATATATATATATATATATATAATATATCATACTCCTTTTTTAAGTACTGCTTCAGTACCACTAGAGAAAATTTGATATACTGTTACATTCCAAGATTATTTTTTCATCCCTTCTAAAATATTAGAAAACAAAGCAGTTATTGCAAAACTTATTAAAAAAAAACACTAATAACTAACTTCTATGGAAAAGACCAGTCAAGATGAAACTTAAAACTATAAAAAATTACACTATTGATAGAGGACTCCTTTGTTACTTCATATATTTATATATGCCATTCTGTTTCACGATTAGTCCCCGATCAAATGGGAGTGGACAGAGAAAGATAGAAGCTATAAGGGGATTAAGACCTGGATGCCCTTCTTAATGACAACTACTGCAGCCCCCTGTATCACTAACAGAATGTCTTTTACAGAAAAATACTCGATATATTAAAATTCAGCACTGAGAAATATTACATTATACTTTGGTGTAAATAATACTGAATGATGAATGGAGAGCAAAAAGGAATAAAGGATGTCTGTAAGGTTGCGTTTACACCGAGCGATTTGAAGTTGTGTCACGACAAGAGAGTCATTTGACGAGATTCATTACGCATGCAATTCACGCGTGGTGACTTGAATTGACTCTAATCTTTCGGTGTGAATGGGTTTTTCAATGATCCATATATATTAAATATTAACTGGGGTGGTGATTAACGATCAGTCATGAATCATACTGACTCAAATCGCTCAGCTTAAAATGCAGCCTGAGAGTTTCTACCAGTAATCAGATCGGTTTTACAACTTAGTGTTAGGGTGCCCATTAACGGTGCAACTTGGCTTTGAGACCACAGTTCAGGTCTGTTTGGATCCAACCAGATTGGTTCATCTATGGGCTGGAAGTGGATCACAACCAGCCCATAGACGATCCAATTGCATCTGTCAGGTGATCTCAGGGCCAAATTGCACCGTGTATGGGCAACCTTAGAATCATACTAGCGCTTTGGTCAGAATGACATAATTAAGATCAATGGAGATATTAAGTCCATAGCAATAGAACTAAATAGTAAAAATTATACAAAAGGCAAATTCTTTTTGACAGTGAAACCAAGACACGTTCTTATACAAGTAAATAGTAATTAATACATTTATATATATAAATTTAGGGACTGCAGTGGCTGGCTGAGTGTTTAGTTCTTGACTCAATAATTGACATACCTGCAATTGAACCCACCAAGGGGCTTCCAAGGGCATCCAGCCTTAATTCCCCAATGACACTGTTTGTCTACCCTCATACTGAGGAATAATAGTTCCTCCAACAAAATGAAGATGGACATAGATAGGCTGGAGCTGGAGAATTAAGGCCTGATGCTCTTCATGATGTCCCGCTGCAGGCTCAAACATGGACTTGTCACATTCTGAGTCGAGTGTTCTTAACATTATGCTATGTATATGTGCAGCAAAATATGTTTTCTTATTTTACAACAGACTTTCATAATTTAACACACAAACTTGAATTTTCTCTTATGTAATATTTAAAACTATATAATGTCCTTCGGTCGCATCTCAAATATTACTACAGTTATCCTTCAACTCAAGCGATCTAATCCAGTTTTGACATTACACATATTGAAAAAAAATAAATAAAAAATTAGATAACATATATATATATAATATATATATATATATATATATATATATATATATATATATATATATATATATATATATATATATATATATATATATATATATATATATATATACAGTATATATATAAAATAGAAAAATGTGTCATAACATTGTAAATGCTTATGGAATGTTTGTCGTAATTATGTATATAATTGTGCCAAATCGATGTTCCATGTCTCAGACCATCTGTATATGTAACCAGATCAAATGCTTATTTTTCAATGCTTAAGTACCTATCCTGGTTCATACACTTTATTAACAACTGCACCAAACTTATAATTAAATATGGGGGGTAGACACAGACATGTTGGAGCTGAGGAATTAAGGTTGGATAACCTTCCTGAAGCCCCAAGGAGGGCTCAAAGCTGCAATAGCCACTTCCTGACTCGCACATTATACCGCTGAACTACCACGGATACCGAGTTGTAATGAAACATATTTTGTATAATTATGTTCTATTTACAATAGCATCTGTTTATGTTTTTAGGTACCCAATGTTTTATTTTAAGAAATAAACAATATAATAAAATACTGAAATTACTTAAACAGGGTAACTCTGAAATACAGTAATAATTCATATAATCTGTAATACCTTCAGCAAAAATAATAAGTGCTTGAAGTGATTAAGTACTTAGAATGAAAATTTTCTTAAATAAGACAGCATGTATTGTATATTATAAACCTGAGACATAATGGAACTTCAATTTACTGGAATGATATAATCTGATAAAAATACGTAGAAAACTATTTTCAAAAATCTTGACATGTCTTGTATGCCTTCCTATTAGTATAGTTAAATGAATAGAAAAAATCGGTTACTTTATAAGACACATATAACAAACAGTCCTGTATTTACATTGCTCTCCATAAACAGTATATAGAAATTTGAGAATCAACATCTATAAAAGTACTTCTCAAGATTCTTGTTCTTTACAAGAGCACTTTGGCTTGTATTTTTGGAATTCTGTTAAGGTACAAACACCAGAAGAGGAGGAGAGAGAAGGCCAAATATATACTAACAGGTTCACATAATAGTTTGATCTATTTACATGTTGCTGAAATGGATACCATGACTAGCGACCAGAACCTACGAATGCACCATTTGAATGGGGGTGGATACAGAAATGTTTGAGCTGGGGAATTAAGGCTGATGACTAGTGATCTAAGCTTAAGACTGCACCATTTTATGTGTCACAGTTAATCCCCAATCGAATGGGGTTGGACAGAGACATGTTGGAGCTGGGGGATTAGGGCTGGATGCCCTTTCTAACACCCCACAGTGGGCTCAAACCCACGTCAGTCGCTTCCCGACTCGCGTATACTACCATGGAGCTACTGCGGGACCCATACAGAGCCTACAGAAAAAAAATTAATATGTCCAAGTTAAATGGTGTAAATCATCCTTTCACGAAAAAAAATGTCAGATTTTGCAGTATCTAGGAACATCATTTCCCACTTACCACGTGGATGACCCAAGCAGGATGGGGGAGGGGGAATTGAGGTAACCTTTTATCCCCAAGGCACCAAGAGGAGTAATCCAGTTATAGTAGCTTCTGATGAATGTGTGCTTTGACTTGGCCACCCACCTTACAAGGGGGAATGTTTAAGTGCAATAAAAACTTTTATGTGGAAGTTCTTTGGGAGAATATACATGGATATCGTCTGTCATATGGACTAAGAGAGCGTTGCTCTTGCACACACATACTATTGATGTAAGCCTCCTTGTAAGAGATGGCTGAGTCAAAGCACACATTCACCAGAAGCTAATATACCTCGATCGCTACACTTGATTATCTCCTGCCATTCTACTTGGGTCATCCACAGGATAAGTTGGGAAGAATCTTTTGCTGTGAGGCCTGACAGCTGCAGCTGGTTTATACCCATGCTTCATATTGTGACAAACCCCCCAAACCTACATGTTCCAGCTTTGGTCTAAGGAATGCAAATAAAATCTGTTTCTTAGAGGCTCAGCAATTTGCAAAAGCATACTGTTCACTTAAAACTACAGAAAAAAAAAAGGGAGGGGTCGTGGTAATGGTTTTTGGATACTTCCGTTATCAAAACACAGCTAAAGCTTATGGGCTGAGAATATAAGTTGAAAACACCACAATTTACTTTTATTAAAAATATAATGTACTAAACACATCAATTACCTCTTAAAATCACTTTCCAGAAAAGATAATTTAACAGTTTTTATCATCATCATCATCTTCATCCATAACTTGGCGAAAATCTGCAATGTTTTCAATTTCATCAATTTAAGAAAAGACATTTAGCATTTTTTATCATCATCCATAACTTGGCTGAAAATTGCACTTGCTGGATCACTTAGAGGATCAATATCTTGAAATACTTTATACCAATCCAGTTTATTCACCTCTTGTTTAAGATCGTGACTCTGGGATGTACCTGAGGCGGACGCTGCCAAGTTGGCACTAGAGGTTTGCTGTCCCTGCGTCTGAGACCAAGCCCCAGCAGGTGTAGTTGAGTTACTGGCTACAGAACCAACTCCGCTGTTTCCTGCTGTGAATGGATTGACCTGTGATGGGAAATCTTGGGAGGCAGAAAAATCTTGCCATCCTTGCATGCCAAAATCTAACAGTTGGGATGGAAGGAACATACTTTGGGATGCTTGACTAGATTGGCTTTGCAACATGGAGAATGGATCTGAGTCTATATCACCATGATTTTGGGTGGTACCAATATTTTGGTTTTGACTAAAGTGACTAGTTTCTCCAGATGTTTCATCTGAGCCAAAAACTGGAAGTGGTTGGTGTACAGGACTATCAAAAAGCTCTTTCAGCATCTGTTGGGTGTCTTTTTCTGTGTCAGGCACTTCTGGATTATTTGTAAGGATATCCATGATCCTAGAAGTAGCATCCGTGTCTCCTGAACTGGAAAAAGGGTTATTTTCGGTCTGGCTCATGCTTAAAAGGTCATCTCCCTTTTCTTCACTACCATAGTCAAAAAGATTGACTAAGCTGTCAGATTTCTTTTGGTCTGAGGTAGCCTTCCTTTTAGACATCTTACTTGTCTGCTTCTCTTTACCTTTCGCCTTCTTTTTGTCTGGATCGTCGTGATACTCCGCATTGAAGAAGGTTTTGTCGTCGCCTTCCAATTTTTCATTTTCGTCATCTTCTTTAAGATCGTCCAACATTCTCTGAGGCTCTGCGAGTTCTTTGATTACCTGAAAGTCATAAGGTTGATATCCTCTGAAATTACATGCAACTGTACTGAGAGTCTTTGAAGTCTTTTCTGAGAAAGTGATGAGATTATTCTGATACACAATGAGGGCATGAGAAAACATGTTACATCTGGATGCTGCAAGAAGATCTATCTTCTGCAAGCTCTTCAGTTTGATTCTGTCGAATTTGGCCTTCTTTTGTTTCACTGTTCCCTGTACTTCTCTGAACTTCTCCAGTTGGTGGTATTGGTCAGGATTAAAATCTTGTGAAATATTCTTCATCCACATTAGCGCACCCCTGTATTCAGTTCTGATCTTCTCCATTTCGGTGACGGTACAGAGAGTGTCTTCCACTGCCCTCGTCTGGAAAGTGTCAACCTCCTGGAAGAGGCGCACTAATGGATTTCTGAGCGCCACTCGTTGTTGAGCCGTGTAGCTCAGACTCTTACCGACAGCAGTCATCATTTTGCCCGCTCGACTTCTATCCTGCTTCCCGTACTCCTTTAGGAGGCGTCCCAAGGCGTTTTCCTCCTGAGCCATGATACAGATTTTGTTCTGGTAGTCTGCTAGTAGAATCTGTAAATATACTGAGGGTTAAAATCTGCAGAAATATTGAAGGTTAATATTTCTTTGGAATACCTAGCAAATTTTTTTGTCACCTGAGAAAAATATATCTCGATGGGAGTTTGAAAAAGGACATGGTTCTGGAATTTAGCACAGGTTAGATTTTTTTATGCAATTAAAAATATACACTCGAAATTTACATAGTTACACTGTAAAGGAACATCATCAGCCAGTATATGATAGATACTACTCGAAAAAAAATACATTTCTGCATATAGTGACATAATACACCCTGAATGGAATGTCTCATTGCATCAATACATGAATTTCGAAATTTAAAATAAAATTCCATCGCAAGAGAGGGGGTCCCCGTTTTAGGTCAGGGTTCCGTTCCTGACAGCTGACTTGAACCGGATTTCGACGTAAGTCAGAAAACACCTAAATTCGAACCTAGATCTACCACCCATGCTAAAAATAAATACAGACACTCCCCAACTTATGAAGAAGTTAGGTTCCTGAAGTCTGTTCGTAAGTAGAATTTTTTGTAAATTGTGTTTAGGTAAAAATATGTACTGTTCAGTACATATATATGCAGTTCTGTACACTACTAAGGCTAAAGACACCTATCTACTACAAAAACATAAATTATGCAGTATTAATGAATTTTAATACAGTAATAATAATTTAATAATATAGTACTAAGTACAGTACAGTAATACATTCATTAATATATGGGTAGATAATGGGTATGTTTTTGTTCATATCTGCGAATGTTCATAAGTAGGGAAGCTTCTGTACTCTAAAACATAGAAAAATAATCCAAGTTCTTAATCTAATACATAAAAATAGTAAAAGCACACTATACAGTATTTCTTACCTTTACTACTGTGGTTGGCTTGCATCTGGAAAACTTCAGCCCCCATATCCAACTTTGGGTTGAACAGCTTAACACAAGCGAATGAGCACAAGAACAGGTGGCGATGCTTCTTCTTCTCCCTTTTCCAATTTTCACGGTATTAAAAAATCTATTTGCTCTCTCCTGAATCAACAAGAGGCTCACTGGGATGCGGAGTTGATACTGGCCATCCAGCCAAAGCACTAATAACATTGTAATCATGTTGAAATTATATAAGCGCAGCAAATGAACACATAAACAATATGGCGGAGAAGAGGTTGAGAAACAATACCTTTACAACAGCGCTTCTCTTAAAATGTGTTCTAATTGTGCTGTCCTTCTCTCCTTCTCCAAATTTATATTTGATAATTTTGTAAATAAAGTAAATGTAATCCCTTCCAATAACCAAATACATAAATAAATAAATAAAACCATTAACACGATATATACGTATTCAACAATGCCGTGTGACTATTCTTCCGCCAACTTCAACAAACTTTTTTGCATAAAGATCATATTTCCAGCTATGTATTTAATAATTTTGTAAGTAAATTAAATTTAATTCCTTCAAAGAACCCAATACATAAATAAATAAATAAATAAAACCATTAACTTGATATATACATATTCAATAATGCTGTGCAACTATTCTTTCACCAACCTCAACAAACTTTTTTGCACAAAGATCATATTTACGGCTATGCATCTGTTAATTTTATGAATAAATTACATCTTATGCCTTCAAATATGCATACACATAAACAAATAAATAAATAAAGCCATTAACTTGATATATACGTACAAGACAGTGCTGCAACAAGTGTATTCATCAGCCAGGCTCACAAACTGTTCAGAGCACGAAGTCTGAATTTACCGCACTAGCCAGGTAGGTAAAAAAATTTATTTAATAATAATTAATTAACTATTTATTGGCCTCTGACATAACCATGGAACAACGCAAAACGGGGACCCCCTGTACATGAAAATGTAAAGGATCTTGTAGAGATAATAACCCCTACAATGCCTTGTAAAGTTAAATAACCATGTAAAATGCTAGGTTAGTATAGCCTCGCCTTGTATATAGAAATATCTTTAGAAAAACCTACTCTTTTTCATATAATACAGTGCAAAGTACTTAGCTTAAAATGAAACAACCAGACTCACCTGCAAGTCTCTAGTGCTGGCTTCGATAGCCTTGAAGAGCTCGATTTTGGCATCGAGCTCTGCATCCGATGCAACAACATGCTCATCTTCTTTCTTCCCAAGTTTGCGAATCACGGCACTCTTTGTAAACCAGAATTGCTTCTGAACCTTCCCAAGAGTGGAACTGTTGGAATTCCGTTCCACCCAGCGGTCATACCCTTGACCGGAGTAACTGTGAATTTGTTGCGTCATGGTCATAAGACCTTGCTAATCTTCACTTCTTGCTGACAGACTTTTCTACCTGTATTTTTCCACAGGTGAATTATTAAATTTTCATTCTGAAAAGTAAACAGTCTGTTAAAGACATGTCTGACATCCCCATAGAGTAATGTATCAGATGCCAGTGGAGGTATGAAAGAGTCTTGGAGAGGAAGTCATAGATATCTTGTGGGACTCAATGCAAAAGGTCTTTAGACAGGAAAAGATGCCAGAGGAGTGGAGAGGAAGCCTAATCATCTCAATCTATAAAGGGAAGGGAGACAATCAGGAGTGTGGAAACTACAGAGGTATAAAGTTGTTAAGCCATACTATGAAGATATGGGAGAAGATCATAGAGAGGAGACTCAGAGAGGAAACAACAAGTGGGGATGAACAGTTTGGCTTCATGCCTGGAAGAGGGAAAGTGGATGCCATATTTGCCTTGAGACAAATGATGGAAAAACATCGGGAGAAACAGAAAGGACTGCATATGGTCTATATTGACCTGGAAAAGGCATATGATTGAGTACCACGTCAAGAGGTGTGGAGGTGTATTAGAGAAAAGGGAGTCCCCAAAAAATATGTAAGAATCATCCAAGATATGTATGAGAGGGTAGAGGCATATGTTAAGAGCAGTGTGGGCTTGACGAAAAGTCTATCAGTAAATGCTGATCTGCATCAAGGGTCTGCTTTGAGCCAATATCTATTTGACCTGGTCATGGATGTAGTAACCCAGGGTATTAGAGATCAGTTACCATGGTGTATGCTTTTTGCAGATGACACTGTACTGTGTAGCAACAGACGAGAGGTAGTGGAGAAGTATGAAGAGTGGAGAAGGGTGATGGAGGATAGAGGACTGAGAATCAGCAGGAAGAAGACAGAGTACTTGAAGTTGAGAGATGATGAGGATGGGGAGGTCAATTTGCAGGGGGAGGTGTTGAAAAGAGTTGAAAAGTTCAAGTATTTGGGATTAACAGTAGCCGAGGATGGTGACCTAGAGTCAGAAATAACTCAAAGAATACAAGCAGGATGGAAGAACTGGAAGAATGTGTCTGGGGTGCTGTACGACAGGAGAATATTAGGTTGAGGGGTAAAGTGCATAAGACAGTTGTGAGACCTGCGATGATGTATGGAGCAGACATGGGAAATAAAGAAGACACAAGAGAAAATGCTGGATGTGGCAGAGATGAGGATGTTGAGATGGATGTGTGGGGTGACAAGAAGTGATAAGATCAGAAACGAGGTAATTAGAGGTACCTCAAAAGTTGGAGAAATATCAGATAGGATACAAGAAAGTAGACTAAGGTGATATGGTCATGTCGTTAGAAGGGATGAACAGTGTGATGGGAAGAGGGTGATGGAAATGGACTTACAGGGTAGGAGAAGGAGGGGGAGACCAAAGCGTAGGTGGATGGATTGCATCAATGACGACCTGAGATCTAAAGGTTTGTTAGGTGATGAGGTATCAGACAGCAACATATGGAGAACACTGGCCAGAAACATCGGCCCCACATAAAAGTGGGAAAATATGTAGACGAAGAAGATCAGTTTTTATTGAGTAATCATTCTTTGTCAATACATATTTGAAAATATTGGAGAAAAATTTATTTTTGCATATCGTATTTCAGGTAGAAATATCGGTGCTACTTGTGGTACCAAAATTATAGCCCCTAATTCTGACAGTAATAATGGCACCAAATTCTGACACCATGCAGAAGGCACCTAATTCTTACACCCAAACAATGGCACCTTGTTCTGACACCATAATGATAGCACCTAATTTTGACACCATTATAATGGCACAATTTTGACACTGTGATGATGGCACTTCATTCTGTAACACCATAATGATGGCACCTACTTCTGACATCGTAAAAATGGCCCTAAATCTGACACCATAATGATGATATCTAATTCTGACACCATAGTGATGGCACCTAATTCTGACACCATAATCATAAAATATTATCCTGTGACACCATAATGACAGCACCCAATGCTGACACCGTAATAATAGCACCTAATCCTGTGACACCATAATGATGGCACTCTTCCACACTTACATAAAGTAAAAATGTCTATCAGCTCGGGAATTGCAATCATAATATATTTATTACTTGTAAAATGTGACTTGGACGTCTGTATGAGGACGTAATCACCTTTGTATAAACGAAATGATAAACATAAGATATACCAATAAGAATTTCTTTCATAAGGAATGGAATTTTGTATAAATAGCATTAGATCTTTCATAACGATTTTTTATAGTGAGTCTTATGTCGTCTATAACAATCTTCGGCAGACACCTTATGGCATGGCGAAAGTACTTGACTTATCTTGTTTGCGATTCGCAAATGTGTTTTTGAATATTTTTAGAATACTAAAGTCAATTGTAAATTGGAAATGAGATTATTTTAATATTTAAGGATGATGTGCACAAACCTGTGGCTAATAAATGATATCTTTAGTGACAATTAGTAATTTTAAGTATGGTTTTAATCACATTAAGTATATGTTTCATACATTTCTAATACTTTATTATTTATTTTACGTATTTATTTAATTCTATAAACAATTATTCAATTACTATTTTGTTACTTATTTCTCAAAGTTAATTTCCAATCGCTGTTCAACTTTGATATGAATGGTATTATATATTTGTAACACATTTAGATACTTGAATATTCATTAGGTATTTTTTCTTACTAGTTATTTTTATAAGTACTGATTTAATAAGTATTCTGTTTCTTATTATTTCCCTTAAATGTATCGTATTGTAAATGAAATTTCAATCGCAGATCAGTGACGTCCAATTACTCTTGCCAAGCCCATAGGTAAACATTCCACCTGTCTTGTTGGGCTCGGTAGATTCATCACCATAATCTGAAGTCATTTTTTCCTTTGTGAGTTCACTCTGTGGCGATTATTTTCGTATGAATCGTTAGTCTTAGACCTTTTTTGTATTTATCAGCCTCTTCTCATAGTTTTCAGGATTATGTCTCATGGATAGAGATTTGCCGGAGGGGGGCTAAAATACGTCCTCCGTGTGCCTCTGCGTGTCGTAAGAGTCGGGTAAATGGGGTGGTGAGAGGAGCCTAGAATCCCCTCCTATGCATTTTTTCTTCCCAAGAAGTCAGAGTATATTGCCTTGGCCCTGCCACTTCCCTTATAGGGGGAATAATGTTTGGTAAAATTGCATTATAGGACCACCTCTATTTTCCAATTGAAATAAATTTTTTTTGGTAGTTTTTTATGTGTTTTGAACTAACCTAACCTAAATTAACCTAACCCCATTATTTCATTAACTCCGTGCGCGATTTGAAACTGAGTAACGGGCGGCTACAGCAACTCTTCACTTACCAGAAAGCCAGTGATTTTTAACTAACGGTTAATTTTTCCCAGTGATTTTTAACTAACGGTTAATTTTTCCCAGTGATTTTTAACTAACGGTTAATTTTTCAGAGTGAAGGACTAATTTCCGGAGCAAATGGAGGTCAGATTCGCTTAAAACTCATAAAAAACTAGCAGAAAACCTTTATTTCAACTGGAAAACAGAGGTGGTCCTATGCAATAATACCTAATGTTTCATGAATATAGATAGATTCCATCTTTGAAACTTTTCGTGGCCTTTTTGGTTAATTTTTAGAAGGGCATTACAAAGAACAGTGTGTCGAAAACACATGTTCGGTGCGTCCTAACCTAACCTCACCTAGGGGAATGCATCCTCTCTAGCCGGGGCTTCATATTCCATTGATCACCTCTTCTAAAATAATACCCCCTTATTCCCGACAGTATCATACCGGGGTATATATATATATATATATATATATATATATATATATATATATATATATATATATATATATATATATATGGAACACCTGCAGTTTAGCGGGCCGTACCAATGTTCAAAATCTACCAATAGATGCCGATAGGCTCTGACTAGAGAGCTGGCGGATGAACATGCAACAAAAATGGTGAAAATAGGCATACAAAACAATTTTTTACTATCCTAACTAAAAATACTTACCTAACCTGTATATATATATATATATATATATATATATATATATATATATATATATATATATATATATATATATATATATATATACAGGAGACGGAAAGTTACGAGTTTGGGGTTCTTTCCCGTAAGCACAATTAGGTAATCATAATTAGGTCATCACACACAAAATTAAGTTATAAAATCCCGGATTATTATTTTCACACTCCTGTGTAGGAAAGAAATTCATGGAATTTATTATATTAAGTCCATGCACCCCCACTTGAGAGATCATAATTGCAATTCTTAAGTTTTAGTTGATTTGGTTATTTATTTTTTTTCTTAGTGTTGGGAGTGTAAAAGTAAACATTTACCAAAGCCCTTAATTTCTCTTTGCATGATGTACTTGCAATTTGTTCCCAACAAAAAGTACATTTATGGTACCCTGTGTGCCATTTTTGTGTCACTGTCGACCGCATTCAAATGTGGGTTGACTTAGACAGGTTGCTATTGGAGAATTAAGTGTCATATATTATTATGCCATTCCTCAAACTCGGTTGTGTAATTGAAAGATAAGCGATAACGATTAACACTTAGTTTACATGGAAGCTATGTAGTTCCTCTAGGCCTCAGTGCTCCTATCCCTTTAATGTAAATGTTCTCTGAAAGGTGTCTGACTGTACTTTGCATGCCTAAGCAAAGTGCTTGACCTTTGAAAATCTCTTGTCGTTCAAAACACTTACAAAGAGGAGGCAGCAATAGCTTGCGCTCATGCCTCCGCCAATCATATTTGAGAGCTAAAAAAAAAAACCACCTGTGGGGAAATACATGTGGTGTGGCTGGCTGCTTCAATGATGCAGGTTTCACGCAGAAACATAGGCCTATTCTCAACAACAGAGAAGAGCACCTGAAAACTCCCTACTTGTACATGGGGTGTCAGAACACTTGACTTGGCACCCTTGGGTGTGATCTATATGTCCTTCTTAACACCCTGCAGTGTGATTAATCACTTCCCGAGTCGAGTGTTCTAACCACTGAATTACCTGGCCCCTGATCTTTTCTTAAGGGTAAGTAGACAAATAAACTTAAAGATAAAGTGTGGGTCTAGTTTCCTTGTAGGTATTTTAAGTATCACTAGTCTCGATCTTGGCCTTGCAAGTAAGGCTCTTTTGCCATGGGTGGCACTTAAGGAAAACTATAGTACACAAGATTTTAAAGGGGGCCGTGGTAGCTCAGTGGTAGATTGTTTGAGCCAAGAAGCAACTAACTGGCAACTCAGTCTTTCGGTGGGGCATTAGGAAGGGCATCCATCCATAATCCTCCTGCTCAAATATATCTTTATCCTCCTACATTAGAATGTGGACTAAATGTGATGCGTAGAATGATGTATTATAGCACTTATGATTTAAAAGCATTATGAAAGTTGTATTGTGTAGTCTCCGTGGCAAAATGGTAGCGTCTGCGATTCTGAAGCGGCAGGTCGAGGGTTCGCGCCCCGTCACGGACTGAGGTTAGTAAGGGCATACACTCAGGGTAACGATTACATCTGCCAAAACAAGTCCTTCGTAAGAAGGCAACCGTCCTAGCCCTTAGTAGAAAAGGGAGTTCGTGACGTAAAACCGAATCGATGAAAGTTGTATTGTAGATTTAATTTATTTTATTTTTATTTTTGTGAGTGTGACGCCAGGACGGGCAAAGAAAATTGCCCTCATCGGCCCTGGGCACGAAGAACCATAAAGCAGAGAGAGTCAAGAAATGGGGAGTGTTGTGACTTTTGAATTGTATGTTGATATGAAATTGAGAGATTTAGTTCTTAGCATATCATTGATCTGAAAATCTGATCACTGTTTGGAGGTAGTTTATATAGCTCTCTTTGCAGTTAACTGCAATGTAAAGGTCTTTTTTTATTTTTCAGGTAGATGTTATATGAAGTAATTCTTATATTATTTTATATTTCAACTAGATGTAATATAAAGCGATTTTTATATTTAATTTTGCAGGTAGATGGAATGTGAGGTGATTTTTATATTACTTTATTTTGCAAGTACAGTAGATGTAATATGATGTGATTCTTATATTATTTTATATTTCAAATAAATGTAATATGATATGATTCTTATATTATTTTATTTTTCAGGTAGATATAATATTAAGTGATTCTTATATAATTTTATATTGCTGGTATATGTAATATGATGTTCCGGTTTTAAGTCACGGACTCCCTTTTCTACCAAGGGCTAGGACGGTTGCTTTCTTGATAAGGGCTTGTTTTGGCAGATGTAATCCATACCCTGAGTGCATGCCCTTGCTAACCTCAGACCGTGACGGGGCGCAAACCCTTGACCTGACGCCTCAAAGTCGCGGACGCTACCGCTTGAGCCACAGTGACTACTGTTTGTAATATAATGTAATTCTATTATTATTTTATATTTCATATTGATGTAATATGATATGATTATTTATTTTTCAGGTAGATGTAATATGAAATGATTCTCATATAATTTTATATTTCAGGTTGATGTAATATGAAGCGTTTCTTATATTATTTTATTTTGAGGGTAGGTATAATATGAAGTGATTCTTATATTATTTTATTTTGCAGGTAGATGTAATATGAAGTAATTCTTATATTATTTTACAGGTAGATGTAATATGAAATGATTCTTATAGTATTTTGCAGGTAGATGTAATGTGAAGTGATTCTTTTATTATTTTATGTTTCAGGTAGATGTAATATGATGTGATTCTTACATTATTTAATATTTCAAGTAGATGTAATATGCAGTGATTCTTTTATTATTTTATGTTTCAGGTAGGTATGATATGTCATTCTTATATTATTTTATTTTTCAGGTAGATGTAATATGAAGTGATTCTTATATTATATTATGTTTCAGGTAGATGTAATATGATGTGATTCTTACAGTATTTTATTTTTCAGGTAGATGAAATATAAATTGATTCTTATATTATTATGTTTCAGGTAGTTGTAATATGAAGTGATTCTTTTATTATTTTATTTTGCAGGTTGATGTAAGATGGAGTGATACATGCAAGGCTACATTATTAAGAAAAAGGTTTATTTAAAAAAAAAATCTATATAACTTGAGCTTCCAGGATGTCCATTTCAGCAATATATATCCTTGATGTAAAGGGAAAGGTAAGAATGATGCAGTTTTTCTATATAAGTCCGTATTAAGTTTTTCGTTATTAAGCAATGTTGATTGTAATTTTCAATATAAGTTAGTATTGATAGCGTATCTCATTATAAGTTGGTGTTGATAGTGTTTTTTTATTATAAGTCATTGTTGATAGCATCTCAGTATAAGTCAATATTGATTGAATTTCTCAATATAAGTCAGTGTTAATAGCGTCTTTTATTATGAATCAGTGTTGATAGCTTGTTTTTACTATAATTCACTGTATATACCGTCTCTCAGTAGAAAGGCATTATTGACAGCGTTTTTCAGTATAATTTGTGTTCATAAAAGTTTTCATAATAAATCTGTATTGACAGCATTTTTCATTATAAGTTGTATTGATAGCATTTGTCATTATAAATCAGTTGACAGTACTTTTCACCATAAGTCAATGTTGATAGTTCTTTATTCAGTTTTTTTGGTGTATAATAATGAATCATATCTGCATTGCAGTTGAGGTAGATATAAAATCAGGGATTGTGAGTGATGAGATAAAGTAGCACTTGTGGATTGTTTCTCTTATATTTATATATGAAAGCCACAGGCATAATCCCCCTTATAAGAGAGATGGCTAAGTCAAAGCAAAATCTTGAGTCTTTGTGGAAAGAAAATACAAAGGAGGAGATTCCCAGTTCCCTTGATTCACCTAGTTTAGTCGAGTTTTCCAACAAGTAAGGGAGCACAGAGGAGGCATTCATGTTCCACTTCGTCAGTGTTTCTGCTTCAGCTGAGTTTTATTAATATCTTCCCTCTGGAATTTTATTTTTTACAGTTTTTTAAATTATTTTAAAAAGAAAATAAATGAAATATTAATTTTCATTGAAATTCAACTTTACAGTATGCATTATTGCATTATCGCCAATATGCTTTGTACATTTCCTTTTTTCCCTTGGAGGGGACAAGAATTCATCCCCCATATTTCCCTGTGTGTCTTGAAAGTCAACTAAATAGGGCAGAGAGAGGGGATTGGGAATCCCTTCCTTTGTACTGACCTCCCACAATGAGTCAAGTTTTTTGCTTTGACTCAGCCACCCTCATGTGAGTGATTATGGCTTTTTTATATAGCTAAATACATTTCCATTCCATAAATTTATGGATCTGTTAGTATAAAATTGCATCAATGCTGAACATAAATTGAAACTTTGAATTAGGTAAAGATAAGCTACCCTCAGTATATTAAATTTCTCTCTACATTGTTACCTTAGGTTAGATTGAGTTAGGTTAGGTTAATGCTTTATGTAACCTAGACAGACTAACCCACTAAACCTAACAGTTTATTGAGTTTTTATTATTCCATGGGTTGCTAATTTCTACCTGCCCCGAAGTTTTATATGATATTAACTTATGCACTAACCTTTTACATATTTACCTGAGCATGCCTTATATTTCAGGTCCTCATATCCCGCAACTATCGCGGTGATATAGACATGGGAGTTATAGAAAAGTTTATGCCGCTGGTTATGGAGAGAGAGGATGATGGCAATATGGCACCCATCGTTCAGGTAATTATTGTCTAGAACATTGATTTCACTTAAGGTTAATGGTGAAAGGCAGAGGCAAGACCCTGTTTATATTAATATTTTTTTTTTAAATTCATATTTATCATTTTATATCAGTCAATGTCAAAGGTTGAAAGACAGAGGCATGGGACAGTGATAGCACAAGAGCCCGACTATATACCTATCATATAGCCTGGGCCCAATCCCCTCTCTAATCATGTGACACCAGGGAGTATCCAGACAATGGCTGCATAATCAGGTAGACCTATAGGAAATCACCGATTCCCCCAATGTATGTCTAATTTAATCAATAATAAAATAAGACAGTGAAAGTTAATCTATCCGTGGGAGAGAATCAAACCTGTGACCTATATTTTACCAGCCCCATTTGCTACCACTTAGCGACAATGCCTTAAAAGGGTATATTTTTCCTTAATATGATTACTAGGAGTAAGGAAATAGTAAAGAACTTTGAAATTTTTTTTTATCCATTTCTTACTTTTTATGTCACTGTTAATCCCCTTTCAAATAGGGATGAATGCAGACAGATTGAAAGTGGGGAATTAAACCTGGATGCCCTGCCTAACTCCCCCTGGGATTGGATCAATAATGGCTCTGTCACCTCGCGAGTGTGGTATTCTAACCACTTTGCTGATACTGTTTAGTAAATGTGGCAATTGATATTATAGTGTTGATATAGTGTAAAAAGAAATCTCATATAAAAGAGGGAACAAATTGTGTGATTCCCTGTCTCTTAGCTTTTAAGAAATAAGTCTGTACCACTACCTGTTTTAACCCTTTACCTGTAGAGGTACCTATTTAGAGTCACTCTTTCAAGGCATAAAGTGCAAAGGTCCCTCATTTGGGCATGTTTAATTTCAAACTAGCACACCAATCCCTCTGGCGATGTTGAAGTGGAAATCATTATCTGGCATCTTTCGTTATCTTGCTGTACAAGAGTCAATGTTTTAGCCAAGGGGACATGGCAGTATGAGACTTGTCCTGAGGTACAGCAGTTTGCTCCCACACTGAGGTGTAATAAATATCATTCATAGGTTGAAGGGAAAGGGTCAGTAGGAAGAGAAAATGCTGTCTTCGATAGGAACTAAAATGGACAGAGAGATAGGCAATCCCTCCCTCCTTTTAGATTTTTCTTGCAGGAAAAAAGAGAAAAAAGACTGGGTGTCTGTTTTGAAGACCCATGATGGTAGGGGAAAAAATAATTGTTTGAGGTTGCAATTCTGTTAGTGTTTTGTTTCCTCAGTCTCTGTCTTTCAGAGTTAAGAAGCTGCACTCTGCTTTGTCAGAATAAACATTATTTTATTCTTTGTCTCTTTCAGACTTCAAGAAACCACATTTTGCTTTCTCAAAAGAAGCATTAGCTCTCTGCCTTTGTCTTACAAACTCAGGAAATCACATTCTGCTTTATGAGAGTAAACATTACTTTTTAATGCTCTTTTTTTTTAAATTAAGAAACCAAATTCTGCTTTTTCAAAGTAAACATTATTACTTTATTATTTGTCTCTTTCAGACTCTAAAACTGCATTCTGCTTTTTCAAAGTAAGCATTAAGTCTTTATTCTTTGTCTTTCAGACACAAGAAGCCACATTCTGCTTTGTCAAAGTAAGCAATCTGTACGTCGTGTCTACGACAGCCATAAATGCCAACGTGACGTTGGTCTTCGCTTTCCTGCATAAGTTGGTGTCAGTTGCATCTGAATACTTCAAGGTGACGAGTTTAATTCTGTTTAGGCACTCTTCCTCCTGCGGGGGGGGATACCTCCTCCATGTTCTCCTGTGTGTCATAAACGTTTACTAAGTAGGGTGGTTTGAGGGGACTGTGAACCCCCATTTTTACATTATCCTCCCACAAAGAGTTGATTTACTTTTTTGTGTTTTGACTCAGCCAGTCCCTCTATATGAGGCGTTATAGCTTTTTTGTTGTGATGTGTTAATAATTTCCATAAGAATTTTATTGCTTATTGTAATTTTTTTTTTTTTTTTTTTGTCTCTTGTAGATTATTAAGTCATTAGCAAAGAATTATTGTGATTTTACAATTTACTTTTACTCGCTGAAGCAGAGTTCCACTTGTCCGGGTGGCGACTGACGAGGGTTTGAGCTCACCATGGGACGTTAGGAAGAGCACCCAATCTTAATTCCTCTTATCCAACCTGTCTGTGTCCTCCTCCATTCATGGGGACTAATTGTGAGCACACAGCCTTGATACTCACTGAAGGTCATTGAATTAGTAAGGGCAAATGTGGTTGCATAGGTTGGCACTGTTTCCTCTAAGGTGCCTGGCCATTGGTCTGTCTGTCACTGATTTGCTCATAAGATCTGCTGATTTGGCAGGGGCTAGCAAATGACAAACTCCACTATGGTCCATCCCATATCAAGATAAATGTTTTAAGGCAGGGTTAATCAAGTTCTTAAGTATATTAAGTATATTATTTCACGTTCATATTTATAAGGGCCATTTTAACAATAGTCTTCAGACGAACTACACAATTGGAATCCATAAATAACATTTAAAATCTCGATTCTTCGTTTAGTATAGAGTTGAGCTTTCTAATGTTGTTTGCTGCTGTATATGTCACCGGTAATCTCCATTGTGGAGAGGACACAGACAGGTTGGAGTTGGAGATTTAAGGCTAGATGCCTTTCCTATCGGCCAGCAGTGGGCCTCAAACATGGGTATGTCACTTCTCTAGTCAGGTCACCAAACCACTTCTCTAAAGCTGATCTTTTTGATCCTTTGTAAATTGACAGGAATTAGAAGAGGAGAGTATTAGAGACAACTTCGTTATCATATATGAGCTTTTAGATGAACTGCTGGACTTTGGCTATCCCCAGACTACTGACAGCAAAATTTTACAAGAGTAAGTTTGTTTTTTGCATTACAGTGAATGTTTTAATGAGTATCATATATATATATATATATATATATATATATATATATATATATATATATATATATATATATATATATATATATATATATATATATATATATATATATATATATATATATATATATATATATATATATATATATATATATATATATATATATATATATATATATATATATATATATATATATATATATATATATATATATATATTTATTTATTTTTTTTTTTTTTATGTCCTTGCCAGTATTTTAAGACTGAGTTGTACCATTTTATACAATTTTTTTTTTTCTATCTTCTCTTTTTCCTTTTCCTCACCAAGTTGATTCCCTTACTGAAGCAATCTTGTTTATGGGCTTTGACTTATTCCGGCTGGGTTTGTTGCTTAGCTTGTGATAATAATGATAATGATACTCAGTATTGGCATTGTGTCCTATATTGGGCTCTTGTTTCTGCTGTAGTGGAATTTTGTAATTATATCATGGTATTAAAACTTAATTTTGCTTTTCCCTCCCCAAACTATATAACAGTGTGTAATGAGTAGTTTATAATATAAATAGCTTTATACTGGAATTTATAATACTCACTAGACTATAAGATTCCTTGGATCACATACTGGAGACTTAGATTGTTTTTGGAGAATTAGATTGATGTGCACCTGTATGGGCTGCGGTAGCTCAGTAGAAGAGCGTGTGAGTCGGGAAGTGACTGCCGGGATTGATCCAACCATGAGGCATTATTCCTTAATGCCCTGTCTCCAAAATGTGTGTCTACCCCCATTCGAATAGGGACAAATTGTGATGCAAAATGGGCACAAAATGCTGAGTAAATTGTTGTATGTATTGTGCATATATTTGTAAACCAATTTAATATACTATTTTTTCCAGGTATATCACTCAAGAAGGTCACAAATTGGAAATTGCCCCAAGACCTCCAATAGCCGTCACAAATGCTGTGTCCTGGAGGTCAGAGGGTATAAAATATCGTAAAAATGAAGTTTTTTTGGATGTCATCGAAGGCGTTAATCTTCTCGTAAGTGTCAAAGTATCAATTAACTTTCTTATCCTAGGATTTCTAATTTATTTATAAGATACACCATTGGGTCACGGTACCATGGTGGCACAGTTTACGAGTTGCTAAGGGACTAAGTGAGATTCGAGCCCACAGCTGGTCGTTAGGATGGGAATCCAGTCTTATTTTACCAACTCCATCGTGTCTGTGTCCACCCCCATTCGAATGGGAACTTACTGTGATATAGAATGTTGTATTCCATTCAAATGAGATGCCATATCTCACTGAGAAGGCTTGCCACTTTTTTATTCCAGCAGGTAATACAATGTACAGTTTTGAAATTATATTTTTAGGTCTTTTTTTTTTTTTTTTTCCTAACATTGATCATTTTATTGCCTTATTAGATTATTCACAGTTCTTAAATTTCTCTGTATACCTTTTAGGCCAATTCAAATGGTAACGTCTTGAGGAGTGAGATTGTTGGAAGCATTAAGATGAGAGTCTATCTTTCTGGAATGCCAGAATTACGGTTAGGTCTTAACGATAAAGTTCTCTTTGAGTCCACCGGTCGTGGAAAGAGCAAAAGCGTGGAACTTGAAGACGTGAAGTTCCACCAGTGCGTTAGACTTTCTAGGTAAGTAGGCAACTGGAATGCTCACCTTGTTCAAGCCCACTGCTGGATGATAGGAAGGGCATGCAGCCTTAATCCCTCGGCTTCAATATATCTTTGTCCACCCCTATTGTGACATGTAAATTAGTGCAGTGCTTATTTTCGTTGTTTATTTGCTACAATGCATCAAGATTTGTCTTATGATTATAAATATAGTCCCTCGCACCAGATACCACTGAGGCACCAGGGTGGGCACAACTGTAACAAATGATTTGAGATAGCAGAATTTTGATTTCACTCTGAAATAAATATAAAATCACTGTGTGAAGGATTACTAGCCCCCATTTCTCTTCCTTACCCAATTGCTCTGTGGGTGACCCATGAAATATGGTGGAAGGGTAATTGTGGCGGCCTTTTATCCCCAAGCCACTAAGAGGAGTGATTGAGGTATATTGCCTTCTGGTTAATAAGTACTTTGACTTGGCCACCCCCCATACAGAGGGAATTGCAACCATCATGTATATATCGCAATGTCCGTTTTAGAAAGTGTTTATAACATACAGTGATTACAAGAAGGAATTCTCTTGTCCCCTTTGTAAGGGAGTGGCCGAGTCAAAGCGCACATATGCATGAGAAGCTAATATGCCTCAATCACTGGGGATAAAGAATAGTCACAATTTCCCACCACCACCCTGTTTAGGTCAACCACAGTACAAGTGGGCAAGGATCATCAACCGTGAGTTGCCTTCTGTGACATCATTCCTATTACCAGGAATTATTTATACCAATAGAATATCTCCATGCAAATTTCCGTCAAGAATTATAATGTTTCTCTTTACAAAGTAGACTGAGTTTTAAGTGATATTGTATCGCATTTGTTTGGTATTATTTATTGAATACTTGTTGCGTAAGTAATATACAAGTGGAATTATTCTACATCATATTCTAAGGCTTATATTGAGGTCTATTGGTTTATTCTTTACCGTTTATCTATATACAAGAGCCATAAACCCCGTTTGAGGGGCTGAGTCATAGCATAATCCTTGACCCTTTGTGTGAGGAAGATACACACTGAAAGGGATTCACAGTCTCCTCGCTCCGTCCCAAATAGTCGACCTTTACAAAATTCAGGGGAATACGTAGGAGGTATTCTTGCCACCCATCAGTGTTTCTTACACTTTCTCGGAGGAAAATACAATGGAAGGGAACCAAAGTCCCCTCGCTATGCCCCAAGTAGTTGATTTCTGCGACATGAATGGGAACATGTAGTCGGTATTCTTGTCCCCCCTCCATTATTTTACTAGATGCCAGTTTTAAAATTTGTATAATTAGATTTCTGAAACTTATTTCTCTCATCCGATTCTCAGTCACTATTATTGTCTTCAGTGTAAATCATTGAGTACAACTTATACTTACCTTGCGATTTTCCTTTCCACAGGTTTGAGAATGATCGCACCATCTCGTTTATTCCCCCTGATGGAGAATTTGAACTAATGTCATACCGTTTGAATACGCACGTAAGTCTGACCTTTGTTCTTTGCTTTTAAATGTTTTTGTGTATTCTTTTATATCTTGTATACTTCCTTTCGGGGAGGTAAAGATAGACAGGATGCATCAGTAGTTTGAAAATATAGAAGTGTTTGATGGAATAGATTGAGGTGAGGCTGGGCAGGGTGTGTTGATAGCTTGAAAAAAATGAGAAATTTTTGATTGAGCCATTGGAGGTGAAGATGATTAGGGTATGTTGATAGTTTGAAAAATTGAGAAATGTTTAATTAAGTAGATTGAGATGAGGATGGGCAGGGTATGTCAATAGCTTTACAAAAGAGATATGTTTGATTAAGTATATTGAGATGAGCATGGGCAGGGTATGTTGATAGCTTGAAAAAAGAGAAATGTTTAAGTAGATTGGGATGAGGATCGGCAGAGTATGTTGAAGCCCTACTATTTCAGAGCTCTTGCCACTGTTATGGTCACGTTGCATTTGTTGTCTCATATTAAGAAAATTAGGTATTAAGAGCCAGAGAAAATCCCACAAACTTATAAATTTTTTTTAAGAAAAGTAGAAGGAAGATTGGGAGGAAAAGTTTGTGTTACTAGGCTAAATTGGAAAGAGAGAAAGTCCTTTTTATGTTATTATGCTAATAGTGGATATTTGGGACTCGTAAAACTGTGGTTAGAGCAAATGACTTGAATTGCCGTACCTGTGATCTAGCCCACAGCATGGATCCTACAGAGAAGATAGGGGAATGCAGTAGTGCAGTGGTTAGAGCAGTTGACTCAGGAGGTAACACACCCACAATCGAGCCACAGCTGGGTGTTAGGAAGAGCATCCAGTCTTAATTCCCCTTCTCCAACCTGTCTATGTCCTCCCCCCATAATGAGTATTAATGACAAACAAATCAGCATCCTACCTTCATGCTGCACTGATCAAGATTTACAAAACTAATTTAATCATGTAATGAATGATAATTAAGAATAATAATTGATAAAAGAGAACTGATTCAAGTATATGTAAAACGTCCCAGACTTGATTGTGACAAAGCCACTCGAGAACAAAGAAGAGGGTGTTAGTATCTAATCATTTACTAGCTCCTTTACACCCAGTAGTCTTTGATGGAATAGCCTCCCCACGTCATATATAAAAAAAGGGGAGGTAAATTATGTGAATACTTGTGAAGTGTTCATTCATTCCAACATTAAAGTGTAAGACCCCATTATCAGTTTGATATCTGTAATTCTTCATGGATATGAGGTCAGTTTCATTGCAAGTTGCCCTTCCCACTGCATATATGTAAAATGGGGAAAAGTGGGGAGAGATAATTTTTTATTTGAAAACCATTGAAGTGTTTATTCATTCCAACTTGAAATGCAAGACCCCATTATCAGTTTGATCTCTTTAATCCCTTATACAAATGGGGTCGGTCTCATCATAAGCTACCATTCCTACAGCATTTATGTAATATGGGGAAGAGTGGGAAGAGGTCATATTTTATGTGAAACTCTGTGGTGTATTTTATATATTCCATTATGGAAATGTAATACCCCATAATCAGTTTGATCTTTGTAATTTATTTGTAATTCAGGCTCGTACATCTAATGGTATTTCCTGTGCTTGCTTCCAGGTGAAACCTTTAATTTGGATCGAATCTGTGATTGAGCGTCACGCTCACAGCAGGGTAGAATACATGGTTAAAGCCAAGTCACAGTTTAAGAGGCGATCTACGGCAAACAACGTGGAAATTATCATTCCCGTTCCCAATGATGCTGATTCTCCCAAGTTTAAAACATCCGTTGGATCTGTCAAATACACTCCAGAAAAGAACTGCATCGTGTGGACCATAAAATCTTTTCCAGTAAGTGATCAATTTGTTATATTGTTACTGGAGTGCAGAGACACTGTATTTAATTTGACTTAATTCGGTTAATTTGTATGGCTATATACAGTAATGCTACTATGATGCGAAATTTACTCTTGACATGAAAATTGCCTTGACATACAACTTGGTTATGGATTTGAAACTGTTGATAATTATTATTCATATTTATTCAGTCTTTATTGTGGGTATAAATGTCATCAAGACTCCTCCTTTCTATTTGTGCCTGCATAAATCAATTCAGCTACGTAGCGTAGTTTTAAAATGAGTATATATTTATTGTACTGATAATTTATATATACAGTTGCATTACAAGTAGAGATTCATTTCACCGGTACAGTATTCTATAAATATACTTGCATAGCTTGGTTTCAAAATTAGTAGGAATTCATTATACTGCTACCGCAATTTATAAATACAATTACTTAACTCCGTCTTAAAATAAGTGGATGTGTATTCACAGGTATTTTTTTAAATACAATTGCATAACTTGGTTATTAAAATAAGGTATTTCATGTTATTGCAGGGTGGAAAAGAATACCTGATGCGTGCCCATTTTGGCTTACCCAGTGTAGAGGGTGAAGATATTGAGGGGAAACCCCCCATTCAAGTTCGGTTCGAGATTCCCTACTTCACCACTTCTGGTATCCAGGTAAACTATTATTATTATTATTATTATCATCATCATCATCATAAGCCAAGCAACTTAGCCTTCCTTAGAAAAGATCTAATGTTATACAGTATACTTAATTTCTTCTCTCGAACATTAAAGAGGTTAAGAACTGTTGTTATTATTATTATTATTATTAGTATCATTATTATTATTATAAGTTTAGTAACAAACAGCTATTGTTATACAGTAAACTTCTTTTCTCTTGTAAAACATTATAGCTGTTGATATTTATTTTGAAAAACCTCAGGTGCATTAGCATCATATATGTATACAATATATAAAAGGAATTTCGGATCTTTTAGAGTAGAGTAATCCAAGGGTTACTTTTTAACCTAACCAAAGCTAACTTTCTTTACTAGGTATGTCAGGAAGGTATTCCTTATTTCATATCAGGTTACGGGATTCCTTAAATTTATATTTAGGTTTTGGGGTTCCTCATTATTACATGATCCGGAATTTCTCTGAATAAATTATTATTTTTTTCTTTTTAGGTAAAATATGGGGTTCTTGAACTTTACACAGGGTTCTTGGGTTACTAATCTTTACAAAATCCCGATTTTCTTTGAATAACTTGTTAAATTTTTCCTCTTCAGGTCAGATACTTGAAGATCATTGAGAAATCGGGTTATCAGGCTTTGCCCTGGGTTCGATACATTACCCAGAATGGAGACTACCAGCTGAGAACTCACTAATCGAGGAACAAAGTGTATTTTAGATGGAATTTCATGCAAAATCTTTTGTAATTACTTAACTATTACCAGGCTTTTTTATGTTATTTGGTGATGGGGTTCAATAGATTGTTTGACACTACTTGATTGTCAGTGATGTATGTGATGTCCTTCAGGTGGGTGGTGCTTGAGGGGGGGTAGTTTTCGTGAGAAGGAGCAATGGAGGTAAACCAGCTTTGGCTTTTGGGCCTCACAGCATAAAACCCATGCCCATTTACCCTGTGGCTGACCCAAGCAAGGTGGTAGAGACGTTGTGGCAGCCTTTTATCCCCAAGAAGCTAAAAGGAGTGATTGAGGTATATTAACATATGGTGAAATTTTACTTTGACTCCTCCACTTCCATCACAGGGGGGATTGCGGCCTTTGTATGTGTATGTGATCTTGTTTTTTTTTGGTTCTTGCACATGCCTTGTCACATCAGCAAATAGGTTGGCCACAACCAGAGGAAATATAATAGACATGTTCGCAAAAATGGCAACTTATTACTTGTCATACAATAAATTTATTTCTCTGAATACTATCTTAGCACATATCCTTTTATATACTTTTGTATTTTATGTCCAGTTAAGAGAAACTCTGGCTAGAAGTACATCCTGTCTTATCAAATTGTGCTTAGTTTAACATAAGCTGTGGAGTTCCACAGGGATCAGTTTTAGGGCCATTTCTGTTCCTTAAATATGTAAAGATTATTTAATTTAATAAAATGTATATAGAAGGAAGGGATCAAAAAGTCAGAGGAAGACTTGCTGTATCTGACTGGAGGAAAGTAAACAGTGTAATTCCATTTGAATCAGGTCTAGGGCCACTTCTGTTCCTTATATTTGTAACTGACCTTCCCGAGTCTGTACATGCTTTCCCGAATTGTATGCACCATATCTCATTTGTGACTGGTAGTGGTTTGATTAATTTCAGATTTTAAACATCATATAATTGCTTTTGAATATAGGGACATTTAATTGTCCATAGAAATGGCATCCAGCCCCAAAATGAAAATGATAGGAGAATGGGTTATTATCTAACGAGATAGCAAAAACATCTAAGTGTACTTCAGTTATAGAATTTGGGGGCTGTGGTATCTCATTAGAGTGGACAAGTTGGGATATGACTATTGCGAGTTCGATCCTATTTCAGGGCATTAGGAAGGGTATCCAACCTTAGTCCCCCTGCTCCAACATGTCCATAAATACTTTTTGAACTGCATTTTATAGAATTTTTTTAAAAATACACACAGATAGATTCACCACACCTGTTTCAGTATATGTTGTACATAGAATATAATAATGTAGTCATTTTGTAAGTTGTAGTGTCATACACATTAAAATGATTGAATTCATTTCATAGATGATTGTACTTTTACTGTATGCTTTATGAGGGATCATACTTTTTATTTTTTTAATATTTATTGGACACTGATAATAATCTAGATATATCATATTTTCTTATAATTTACACAATCATATTTTTTTTTGTAAACCATAATTAACTTACAATTGTTATCACATTCTTAAATAAAATCTTCAAATAACGTATTCTTTATATAAACATTCAAGTATGAATTAATGTTATTTGTAAAACATGCAAAACAAACTGTTTATAACTGTTACCATAAATGTATCATTCAAATTCCACTCCGACAGGGTGATAAGAAGGGCATCCAGCCTTAATCTCCCAGTTCTGACATGTCTTTGTCATATTCCACTCCAACTTATGGGAAAAGAAACTATAAGAATTGAAGACACAAACTACTAGCACCATAAACTACAGGTAGCTTATCACAACAGTGGGTCCACATGACTGGAGAGGGGGCTTGGACTCCAGCTATATGGTAGGTATGTAACTGGGATCTAGTGCTATCACTGTCGGTGCTAGTTTATGGAGAGTCACCATAAAGCTTAGTCCTAGAGTAACGAATTGTTCAGATCAATCTACTTGGGGAAGATGACAGAACCCTGAGATTGAGCCCACCTCTGGGTGTTAGGAAGGGCATCCAGCCTTAATTCCATAGCCTCAACCAGTCTGTGCCCACCCCAATAATGGGGATTAACAGTGGTTTCACATACACTAAGTCTCTCTCTTTGATGCCATTAAATTAATATAAGTTGTATGATGAAGGAAGATGGAGATAGCATAGAAATGTCTTTCGCACTGTCCCAAGTAGACCAGCATTCGATGGTGTCATATGGGTTCCTCAGGGCACCACAGGAATTCCAAGACCCAGACCTACTTGGGTGAGAACTATGAAACACTCGGCTGACTATGAATGGAAATATGCAGAAGTGAAGGCATAAAAGAGAAACAATTGGCAGAATTATCAGTGAGGCCCTGTGTTGCACGGCGTTGGAGGTGGTGATGATACGTGTGTATATTTCAAAGCTGCTTTTGTTTTTACAGATTTGTGAACTTAAATATGAACTGTGTGCTATAATATTCCTTAATGGTTCTCCTCACAACTACTACAGTTATTAAAATCTTTTACAGCTTTAAGGCCATCCCCATTTGAATGGGGACTAATTCTGACACAAAATATAAATACCATTCCCTTCTAAATTTATGAAGCATGTACAAACTTAGGCATTGAAAAGGACGTTTTTTTCCTTGGGAGAAGGAACACTTGTTGGGAAGTTACTAAATTAACCCAAGTCACTACAGATTTAACCTCTCCACTCTGGTGACTAGTCTGTAATAATTGTCTATCTTTAATACATGAGCCATATTCCTCCTTATAAGGAGGGTGGCGGAGTCGATGTTAAATACAGTTCCTTGATTCTTTGCAGGAAGAAAGTATGGAGGGGATTCCCAGTCCCCTTGATTCCCCACATTTAGTCGACTTTACTACACAGAACATTTTGTAAATATTCTTGTTTTAACATTTCCACCCCAATTAACTAAGATCTCTTTACAGTAAGTATTTCTCCGAGAGGAGATTGCCAGCTACAACTGTTGGGTCTTACAGTAGATTTCCTTACCCTATAGGTGACTCAAGCAGGGTGGTGGGGGAGAATTGCCAAGATGAGTGATTGAGATATACTAGCTTTTGGTGAATATATGCTTTGACTCAGGCACTCCCTTTACAAGGGGGATTGTGGCCACTGTATATGTGTACAGTATTTATCTATGGAGGGGAAGAAAACATACTGACCTCATCTGGTGTATTTTTTATTGCAAAGAACTGCCAGCTCAAAAGGTTGAATTGCATCTGTAGCTCAAGTAAGGTATGATGCATATCAGACACGAAAGAAAATAATTATGTTTTATTATATAATGAATTGACACTGGTTCTACATAGTCACGTGTAAAGCAATTTGTGGGATAAAATATTATCAGCACTATTGCACTTCCATAATAGCAATGAAATATTTTTATCATAATGAGTCTTCTCACCCTACAGACAGCATGGAATATTTAAATTATATATATTTTAACAATGTGAATACATAATTTATAAAGCAGACCTCCAGTTCATCTCATCAGATTCTCATCATCTCTTGTATGATGTATAAAGCAAATGGTATTGTTGAAATTCCATCACTCATTTCTTTCCTAAGCTTTCACTTGTATATATCTCCATTCATCTCCAGCCTCGCATTTCATAGTTTTCATCCAAATAGGTCTGGGCTTTCCAAATCCCCAGTGCTCGGAGCCCTCTGACACTGATATACGAGTCTAGCTGGGTCGAGTCAAAAGATGCATCCAATTCACTTCGAACGCTATTGTACTTTATAATGGCTAGTACTATAGCATTCTTACAATCAATTATTCAGCTACAATCATTCCATAACTGAGTTTTCTCTCCATGAATCATAGAATGAGTTTTCATATCGTCTCTCTGGGTAATGGCTTTATTACTAAAATTCCAAACCTGAGATTTTTCTCCAAAGTGAATTTGGAAATGGTTTTTCAAGTCTTCTCTATGAGAAAACGTTTCTTGGCACTGAGTGCATTTGTTAGGTTTCTCTTCACCATGCACTGAGAAATGATTTTTTAAATGTTCTCTCTGAGTAAACGTTTTATGGCAAATGTCGCATTTGTGAGGTTTTTCGCCACTGTGAACTAAGGAATGTTTTTTCAAATTCTGTTTATGAGCAAAGCATTTACTGCAAACATTGCACATATGAGGTTTTTCGCCACTATGAACTAAGGAATGTTTTTTCAGATTCTGTTTATGAGCGAAACATTTATTACACACGGTACAAATGTGAGGTTTTTCTCCACTGTGTACGAATGAATGCTTTTGCAAATTCTGTTTCTGGAAGAAAGATTTGTGACAAATATTGCAAACATGAGGCTTTTCTCCGCTGTGGATTTGGTAATGCTTTTTCAAGTTCTGTCTTTGAACGAAGGCTTTGTGACATATGTTACACATATGCGGTTTTTCTCCGCTGTGAATTAAGGCATGTTTTTTTAAATTCTGCTTTTGGACGAAAGACTTGCCACATATTTTGCACATGTGAGGTTTTTCTCCCGTGTGAATCAGGGAATGTTTTTTCAAGTTTTGTTTCTGGAGAAAAGATTTGTTACAAATGCTGCACTGGTACGGTTTGTCAACATTGTGAAATAAAGAGTGGCCTGTCAAAACTGCTTCAGCAGTTGCAGTACAGGCAAACTCTTCCTCATTGCTGTTACCTGAATAGGCCAATTCCATGTTCTCGTTCAGGGTAACACTTCTTTTGGGCACTGTGCGATAATTACTGTATATCCACTTATGAAAATAAAATCTATAACTAAATACTTAAAGCAATTTCCTACATTTATACATACCTGCACTGTTCCCTCTGCATATTACATTTACATGAGGGTTTAAAAAACATCTCTATAGAAGCACAATTTCTCAGGCTATCTTGAGTATTAATTTACTATTTACAACACCTGCTGTGTGTTTTTAAGTCACTATTTTCTATTACTATGCCATTTCATTCCAAAGCCAGAAATTACTTGGATTATCTTGAGTGCAAATATTCTCAACACCTGTTTTGTGCATGTCACTATTTTCTATTATGCCATTTAATTCCATTACCAGAAATTACTCGGATTATCTTGAGTGTAAATTCACTATTCCCAACACCTGTTTTATGTGTATTATGTCACTATTTTCTACTATTATACCATTAAATTCCAAAATCAGGATTTACAAAGTGTTTCAAAACTAATACTACAGCAACATTCACAATCCCTTTCTTAAATTTCTCAAATTCACTGAATTGAAAAGTATTTTACATCAGTGAGTCAATTGGAAGCTGAAGTACAATTATATACTTGTCTATCTTCCTTGTTCATCTGAAAAAGAGAGAATGTTAATAATAATAATTACATATATATTTGCTATACGCACTAACAAAGGTTCAATTCCCCCACTGGGTGTCTTCTTCTTCTTCCTTCGAGCTTATTAATTACGCTGAATAGCAGGGTTGGCCGCTCGAGTCAACTTCCCCTACTTGTTCCTATCCCTTGCATCTCCCTACTCAAATCCAACTTCAACCATATCCCTCCCCACCACGTCCATCCATCTGATCCGCCGGCGCCCCACACTCCTTCTCCCTATCACTGGCATGTTCACAGCTCTCCTGATTGCTTCCTCCTCCCCTCTTCTTACTACATGGCCATAGTATCTCAGACGAGCTTCCCTAGCCTTTTCTATAATATTACAAATTCCACACATTCTTCTTATATCTCCACTCTCCCTCCTCGCCAGTAATGATATTCCAGCAATCCATCTAACCATCCTCATTTCTGTTCTCTCCAACAGTCCCTCCTCTCTCCTCCTAAGTGACCAAGCTACAGCCCCATATAACAGTACAGGCCTGACCACTGTCTTGTATATCTTCATTCTGAGTTTTAACGGCATTTTCTTGCCTAAGATAACTTCGGTCACTTCTTCCCATTTACGCCATGCTTCCCTCACTCTCTGTCTCACTGCTTTCTCTGTACCTCCCTCCTCTGTTAATACTGATCCCCCCACTGGGTGTAAAGAAGGGCATCTAGGCTTTATTCCCAGGCTCTATACGTTTGTGTCCATTCCAATGGGGATTAATTGTGACACAAAATATGATGCATACTAATAATGACGAATGCTCTTATGAATGTTAAAATATATTCACTTATAATTATAATTTTTATATTATACAATAACCCTAAAACCCCATCAAGGTGCTACCCCAGAACCACGTTAGCCACCAGTCATTTTTTGTTGTTGTAAAAACTTAAGATTTTCTAGTTTTACATGTCAAGTGTAGTGTAAGGAAAACATAGGCAAATTTACAAACAAGTACACCACTTGTTTGCCATTATATGTGTCATTATAAATCCCCATTCGAATAGGGGTGGAAACAGTCAAATAAGAGTTGGGGACTTAAGGCTGGATGCCACTTAAAGCCCCTCAACAGATTTTTCCAGGATATTTTGGTAAATACAGTATTCCTTTTACATCCCAATAGGTGGTAGAAAAAAAAATACATTTACAAATATCTTAAACATAGAGAAACAATAATTATAATGACAGACTCCTTTGGTAACTGGGTATGAACTAAGCTGCCAAACCTAACCTAACCATATCAAACCTAATAAAATTTGTAAGATTTTTTCCTTAAAAGGGGTGTGAAAGTAACTGATTACCACTATCTTATCAAGGAACGAACTAACAGTTACTAGCCTGGCATTAAAATAAATTTAACTGGATGGTTTCCTGAGGGTGAGAAAGTAAACAGTTGCCCAAAACACAATCAAGTTACCTTGCTAGTGTCGAGTGCTTTGGGTAACTCAATAAAGGAGGTCAAATTTGTGTACCTTTTTGCTAACTAGGAACAAAGTAATTAAACATTATAATAAAATGAGTTTTCCCTAAGTGTGAGAAAGTAAAATGCTTTTAAGTAAACTATAAAAAGAAAAAAATTACCTCTAGTGTCGAGTGCCAGGAGTAATTTAGTATAAGGGGAGGTCGAATTTTTGCACCTTTTTCATAAGTAACTTAACATTATAATAGACAAAAAAAAAATTTCTGTGGGTGAGAAAGTAAACAGTTGCCTTGTAAACTACAGAAAGCTGAGAACACTGAATAAATTACCTTGATAGTATTGAGTGCCAGGGGTATATTAATATAGGGGTAGGTTGAATTTACTTTCTACAGTACTAAAGGCATTCGACATATTACACTGATATATACGCTCGACTACACATCGAATTTCGAATGCTCTTTCTGCAACTCTTTGTCGAGAATCGAGATTTCGATACTTAGCAAATAAACCCATTAGCTACCTTGGAACAGACGGTCTAAAAACTCGCTAATTACTGGCTAAATAATCGCCAAGCACGCGCTAAATAATCGCTAAATATGAGTTAATAACAAATTACACATGAGAAGCGCATAAGGGCACATAAGTTATAGCAGAAATTTTTCAAATTGTAATTTAAACGCATTGTGCATATATATATATATATATATATATATATATATATATATATATATATATATATATATATATATATAAATATATATATATATATATATATATATATATATATATATATATATAATATATATATATATATATATATATATATATATATATATATATATATATATATATATATATATATATATATATATATATATATATATATATATATATATATATATATATATATATATATATATATATATATATATATTTCAAGACAGTTTAT
>JAXCGZ010019430.1:5000-7500 GCA_037179515.1 Halocaridina rubra | reverse complement strand
AGGGTATATTTTTTTCCTGTGACTTTTTTACCTGTGAGTCTTTTACCTGTGACCTTTATTTACCTGGATTCGTGGAAGTAGTGCCAATGAGCTATTTGATTTTCTAACTCATTTCTTTGTTGTTGTCAGGCTTAATTTTTTTTTTTTTATCTCGTGTTGAATATTTCATTTGTAGGATTTAAGAGCACAAAAAGGATAAGAGACAGTTTTAGTTGGAAAGTTGGTTTTGAACCGTCTATCTATCTATCTATCTACCTTGGCTGTCAATAGATAGATAGACAGTTCAAAACCCACTTTCCAACTAAAACTGTATGATCTTTTTTGTTCTCTTAAATACTGCAAATGAAATATTCAACACGAAAAAACACACAAACTGTATGATATTTATTTGAATTGTTGGCGATATTTGTCTACGTAATGTTCACAAGATGCTCTTTTTAACCCGTGTGCTCTTGGTTATCGTATGAGTCTAATATTAGCGATAGGGGAACAATACATCACTTCCTCCCTGAAAAGAGGTGGTGTGTGGTTCCTGTCTTTATTTTCAGTTGTGGCCTCCCAACTTTGCGTGACGTTATTAATGTAATAATAATAATAATAATAATAATAATAATAATAATAATAATAATAATAATATAATAATAATAATAATAATAATAATAATAATAATAATAATAATAACAATAGTAATAATAATAATAAAAATATTATTATTATTATTATTATTATTATTATTATTATTATTATTATTATTTTATTATTATTATTATTATCTGTCAAAACAGCTACATAGCTAGAGTTATATCCATTATCATTATCATTTTTTTGGATTTTTGAATTTTTTTCAAAATTCCTTTTTAGCATTGCATTTGGGTTTTACAGTTATTATTCCAACTATTCTATGCAAATCCCACTCTTTTGAAGTATTTTGGTCAGGTTTTTTATATATACATTTTTTTTCAAAAATTATCGTAAATTTCAATTGTCCCCCATTATAATTTTTTTGGATTTTTGAATTTTTTTTCAAAATTCCTTTTTAGCATTGCATTTGGGTTTTACAGTTATTATTCCAACTGTTCTATGCAAATCCCACTCTTTTGAAGTATTTTGGTCAGGTTTTTTATATATAAATTTTTTCCAAATATCGTAAATTTCGTAATGGTCCCCCATTATAATTTTTTTGGATTTTTGAATTATTTTCAAAATTCATTTTTAGCATTGCATTTGGGGTTTGCCGTTATTATTCCAACTATTCTATGCAAATCCCACTCTTTTGAAGTATTTTGGTCATGTTTTTTTATATACATTTTTTTTCCAAAAATTATAAAAAATTTCGTAATGGTCCCCCATTGTCATTTTTTTTGGAATTTTTTGATTTTTTTCAAAATTTCTTTTTAGCATTGCATTTGGGATGTACAGTTATTATTCCAACTATTCTATGCAAATCCCACTCTTCTGAAGTATTTTGGTCAGGTTTTTTATATATAAATTTTTTCCAAAAATTATCGAAAATTTCGTAATGGTCCCCCAATGTAATTTTTTTTGGATTTTTATTTTTTTTTCAAAATTTCTTTTTAGCATTACATTTTGGTTGTACAGTTAGTTTTTCCAACTATTCTATGCAAATCCCACTCTTTTGAAGTATTTTGGTCAGTTTTTTTATATATAAAATTTTTCCAAAAATTATCGAAAATTTCGTAATGGTCCCCCATTGTAATTTTTTGGATTTTTTTTTTTAAATTTCTTTTTAGCATTGCATTTGGGATGTACAGTTATTATTCCAACTATTCTATGCAAATCCCACTCTTCTGAAGTATTTGGGTCACGTTTTTTATATATAATTTTTTTCCAAAAAATTATAAAAAATTTCGTAATGGTCCCCCATTGTAATTTTTTGGGATTTTTTAATTTTTTCAAAATTTCTTTTTAGCATTGCATTTGGGTTGTACAGTTATTATTCCAACTATTCTATGCAAATCCCACTCTTTTGAAGTATTTTTTTCAGGTTTTTTATATATAATTTTTTCCAAAAATTTTCGAAAATTTCGTAATGGTCCCCCATTGTAATTTTTTTGATTATATAATTTTTTCAAAATTTCTTTTTAGCATTGCATTTGGGTTGTACAGTTATTTTTCCAACTATTCTATGCAAATCCCACTCTTTTGAAGTATTTTGGTGAGGTTTTTTATATATGAATTTTCTTCAAAAACTATTGAAAATTTCGTAATGGTCCCCCATAGTCATTTTTTGGATTTTTTGCTTTTTTTCAAAATTTCTTTTTAGCATTGCATTTGGGTTGTACAGTTATTATTCCAACTATTCTATGCAAATCCCATTCTTTTGAAGTATTTTGTTCAGGTTTTTTATATATAAATTTTTTTCCAAAAGTTATCGAAAATTTCGTAATGGTCCCCCATTGTTATTTTTTTTTAATTTTAAATTTTTTCAAAATTCCTTTTTAGCATTGCATTTGGGTTGTACAGTTATTTTTCCAACTAT
>JAXCGZ010019429.1:42500-55000 GCA_037179515.1 Halocaridina rubra | reverse complement strand
TCTCCCTCTATCTCTCTCCTTTGTACTCGACAATCACAAAAGCTCATGGAACATGCAGCAAAAAGTCTATAAATTGAAAAGATGCTGTTTACTTTATTGAATTAAAGCAGTTTCTTATAACCCGTTTTAAGCGTTGTCTGCTTCTACTTTTACATTGCAAAAATTATTCCAAAAAATGTCAGTATGCTGTTACAAGATAACTATTCTCCTAATAATAATTATTCTTAGCAGTGAATTTACATATTACAAGCTGTCTACACTCATTTTCATGTTGTAATAATTATTCAAAGCATTGCCAGTATAGTCTTACAACCTCTCTTATATTCTAATGATTATTTTACATAAAGTCTACACTTATCCATGATGGCTTTTTTGTACTCTAAAATTGTATTAATGGCTACCTCTGGATACTTAACAGGGGCATAACATCAGAAAGTACTGTATGATTTAATCAATTCACAAGTCACAATACTCCAAATATCTCATTTGAAGGGAATGAATAGAGAGAGTTTCTCCATTAGAGGTAGGAATCTCTGTCAGAAAGTAATATTCGTCAAAAGTTTCCAGCAGATTTTAAGTTATTGCCTTCAAGAACTGTAATGCAGGTGGATAATTGTTGTTGAAGTATTGAATGGAGCAGATCAGATGCTGCAGATAAGATGGGGAACGGTTCAGCCGCTGGAACATTACTGCAAATATGAAATTAATTGGAATGCAACTCCTGTGTTTAGTAAGCTCATCCAACTTCTTCTCAAGACGTCGTATAACTGCTGTCACTTCAGCAGGTCTTGTGTGTGTGTGAGAGAGAGAGAGAGAGAGAGAGAGAGAGAGAGAGAGAGAGAGAGAGAGAGAGAGAGAGAGAGAGAGAGAGAGAGAGAGAGAGAGAAGAGAGAGAGAGAGAGAGAGAGATAAAATTATGGGAATGTCTAATCCTCGTTATGGAGGTAATAACATAACCAGCTTCACAGGATCGGAATAGGATATAGCATCTATTCCTGAAAAAAAAAAGTAATCTAAATTGTCATCAGTGTATCAAAAATATCCCGAAAAAAAATTACAGTATTTAAAACTCCGAAAAACGAAACCATAAAATGCAAACTAATTTTTGCCAGATATTCATACTCAAACATAAAATCCTTTTATGTTTTGACAACATCATAAAGCAAAGAAATGAATGTTAAGCGAATGTTCAAAAATGCATTTTACTGCTTGTAGTTTATGAATGTAAGTCCAAAAATTCTAGCAAAAAAATCTTAAATACAAAACCTAAAAAAAGACTCACAATAAAGGTAAATTTAAAATGGAAATCGTATATAGGTCAGAACTTTTAATGCTAATACAATCTGCTGAATATATATATATATATATATATATATATATATATATATATATATATATATATATATATATATATATATATATATATATATATATATATATATATATATATATATATATATATATATATATATATACATACATACAGAAAGTGTGTTGTTGATGGAGTATATCATTGAAGATATTCTTCCTGAGAGTAGAGGCACTGAGGACATGAGGAGGAACTATCCGAAAGGATATTACATCAAAATGCATGAGCTTTTTGCAGTTATTGACTGGAGAACCTTATTTTACAACAAATCTGTACAAGAAATGTATGACATCTTTTGTGAGAAATATGGGAAGATAGTAGATTGCTGCATACCTGTCACTAAAGTAGGTGTAATTCATGCCAGAGAGAAATGGTTCGATAATGGGTGTAAAAGAGCTAAGGAGTGGAGAGACAAATGCTGGAAAAGGTATAGGAGGAGAAAAAACATAAATGCCTGGCAAACCTACAAAAGAGCAAGAAATGACTACCTAAGTAAAAGGAGAGAGGCAGAGAGAGACTATGAGAGGGACATCACCAGGAAGGCTAAAGAAAATCCCAAGCTTTTCCACAGCTTTATCAGAGGGAAACTGAAGGTAAAAGAACAGGTTTTAAGGCTAAAGAGAACGGATGGAAGCATCACTGAGACGGATGAAGAGATCTGCAAAGAATTGAACAAGGAGTTTCAGTCAGTATTTACAATAGAAAATACCCCACCCCCTCAGATTGCAATGATAGAAGCTCAAGGGCCGGTATTAGAGAACATCAACCTTACAGCCACAGAGGTATGCAAAGCGCTGATGGATTTAGATGTTCATAAAGCTACAGGTCCTGATGACATATCCCCTCATGTGCTTAAAAAATGCGCAAACACAATATCAGTGGCACTAAGTATCATATTTAAGGAGTCACTGGAGTCGGGGGAGATTCCAAGATGCTGGAAACAAGCAAATGTGATACCTATCTTCAAAAAGGGAAGGAGGGATACGGCTCTGAACTATAGACCAGTTTCCTTGACCAGCATAGTTTGCAAAGTTATGGAGAAACTACTAAGGAAACATATCTCTCTTCACTTGGAATCCTTCAACTTTTTGTCAGTGAGGCAACATGGCTTCAGAGAAGGTAGATCAACAGTAACAAACTTATTAGAATTTTATGATGAGGTAAGCCAAATCTTACAGGAAAGAGAGGGCTGGGCAGATTGCATATTCCTAGACTTCCAAAAAGCGTTTGACACTGTTCCGCATGGGAGACTTATTAGGAAGCTGCAATCAATGGCTAGAATAGGTGGAAATGTTTTTGAATGGATAAAAACTTACTTAGAAGGAAGGGAACAGAGGGTTAGAGTAAGACACTCAATGTCTGAATGGAGAAGAGTTAGTAGTGGAGTTCCACAGGGCTCAGTTTTAGGGCCACTTTTGTTCCTTGTATATGTAAATGACCTACCAGAGTCTGTAAATTCATTCATGAATATGTTTGCAGATGATGCAAAGATTGTGAAGAAAGTAAAAAACGAGAACAATGGTAGAGAACTTCAGGAGGATCTAAATAATCTGCATGAGTGGGCAGAAAAGTGGCTAATGAAATTCAATACTTCAGAATGTAAGGCAATGAGAATGGGTACAAGTGCAAGAAGGCCCAAGCTTGACTACTCGGTGGCTGGAGTACAACTTCAAGAGACAGAAAATGAGAGAGATCTAGGAGTAAACATACTGGCAGATTTGTCTCCAGAAATACATATAAATGGCATAGTAAGGGCAGCATATGCATTCTTATCAAATGTAAGGGTAGCCTTCAGGCACATGGACAAGGAAATGTTCAGAAATATTTATGTAACCTATGTGAGGCCAAAACTCGAATATGCAGCCCCCTTTTGGAATCCGCACTTGAAAAAGCACATAGCTAAGCTTGAAAAAGTTCAAAGACATGCCACGAAACTGGTGCCAAAAATACGCAATCTCAGTTATGATGAGAGGCTGAGGGAATTAGACTTACCATCACTCGAAGCTAGAAGAGTGAGGGGGGATATGGTGACAGTCTTTAAATTCCTTCATGGTTATGATAGAGTGGATAGGGATCGATATTTTGATATGGCTGGCTCTAAAACTAGAGGTCATAGTTTGAAGCTTGGTAAGAAAACTTCTTTGCAGGATGTAAGGAAATACTTTTTCAGTGTAAGAGTAGTTGATAATTGGAATTGGCTAAGCGAGGAGGTAGTTAATGCTATCTCAATCCATAGTTTTAAGGACAGGTATGATAAGTATCACTAAGTCTAAAATGGAACCGATCAGGAGACGGGAAGATACGAGCTTTGGGCTCTTTCCCGTAAACACAATTAGGTAATCACATACATACATACATACATACCTACATACATACATACATACATACATATATATATATAGATATATATATATATATATATATATATATATATATATATATATATATATATATATATATATATATATATATATATATATATATATATATACCTTGGATATTTCCCCCATAGGGGGATAACCAACATCATAAAAAAAAACAATCCGTGGATTACTTTGCTCTATGGGCAATGACGATGGAGCTAGCGACCGTTCAGATGGCACTGCTGGAGTGCCACAGCCCATCCTCCCGGCTCTTCCACAACCTGTGTCGCTTCATAATGCCAACTCCTCTACTGCCCCTACCACAGGGCTACCTCTGTAAGATGCAGCCCCGTGGTAACAGCAGATGCCCAACAGAGCTGTGTCACAATCGCTCGCCACTCATTCACTTGTTTCCCTCACATCCATCCTCCTATCATTCAGGGCTCTCCTTACTCCATCCATCTACCCAATCTTAGGCCTCCCTCTAGCATTTCTCCCATCAACTCTCCCATTCATCACCTTTTTCAGTAGTCTTTTATCATTCATCCTCTCCACATGGCCAAACCATCTCAGAACATTCATATCTACTCTGGCAGCCAATTCTCTCCTCACACCCGTTCTTGCTCTCACCAACTCATTCCTAATCCTATCCAACCAAGATACACCAATCATACTCCTCAGGCATTTCATCTCAAACACATGTAGTTTCCGTCTCTCATTTACTTTCATACCCCATAACTCTGATCCATACATCACAGTTATTACAACCACTTTCTCATACAAAACTTTCTTAACATTCATTTCCAAACCTCTATTCTTCATCACTCCTTTCAATGCACTCAACACTTTACCTCCTTCATTCACTCTGTAACACACATCTGCTTCCACTCCACCATTTGCAGGTATAACCGAGCCTAAATACTTAAACTGATCAACTACCTCAAGTGTCTCTCCATTCAACATAACATTCAATGCAGCACCTTCCTCATTTCTAGTACACTTCAAAACCTTACTCTTTCCCACATTCACTTGCAACTTCCTTCTCTCACACACCATTCCAAATTCAGACACTAACTGACACAGCTTCTCCTCTGAATCTGCCACCACAACAGTATCATCTGCAAATAGCAACTGCTTCAGCTCCCACTCGTTATCATCCCCCTCTACCATTCACAAACCTCGACCACGCACTCACTCATTCACCTCTCTTACGACTCCATCAATTTACAAATTGAACAGCCATGGTGATATCACACATCCCTGTCTCAGTCCCACACTCACTGGAAACCACTCACTCACTTCATTCCCTACCCTAACACAAGCTCTACTGCCCTCATACACACTCTTCACTGCTTGCAACAGTCTACCATCAATTCCATATATCCTCAAAACATTCTACATTGCCTCTCTATCAACTCTATCATATATATATATATATATATATATATATATATATATATATATATATATATATATATATATATATATATATATATATATATATATATATATGTATATATATATATATATATATATATATATATATATATATATATATATATATATATATATATATATATATATATATATATATATATATATATATATATATATCTATATATATATATATATATATATATACAGGGTGGACCATACTGATGGGACATATTTTAAATGCTATTTTCAAGGATTATTAAAACGATGAGACACATTTTAAATGCTATTTTCTCGGATTATAAAAACAACACAAAAACAACTGTATGCTAACAGTTGTTGCTTTATCATATATATATATATATATATATATATATATATATATATATATATATATATATATATATATATATATATATATATATATATATATATATATATATATATATATATATACATATATATACATATATATATATATATATATATATATATATATATATATATATATATATATATATATATATATATATATATATATATATATATATATATATATATATATATATATATATATATACATATATATATATATATATATATATATATATATATATATATATATATATATATATATATATATATATATATATTATATATATTATTATTATTATTAGTAGTAGTAGTAGTAGTAGTAGTAGTAGTAGTAGTAGTAGTAGTAGTAGTAGCAGTAGTAGTATTGTTGTTGTTGTTGTTGTTGTTGCATTGTTTATATATATATATATATATATATATATATATATATATATATATATATATATATATATATATATATATATATATATATATATATATATATATATATATATATATATATATATATATATATATATATATATATATATTTATATATATATATATATATATATATATATATATATATATATATATATATATATATATATATATATATATATATATATAAATATATATATATATATATATATATATATATATATATATATATATATATATATATATATATATATATATATATATATATATATATATATATCTTGTCTAGCTTTCTTTAGTTCGTGTACTTAAATTGCTATTACTATCACAATTGATTTACAGTTTTTAATGTGCCCCATTCTACTTTTTCCTTATTTTATAATATGTTACTTTCATATAAACTTGTGCCTTCTGCCCATACCTTTATATTTTGAAATATTGTAAGTTGTGTTTTCCTTTTATTTTTTATTTTTGTGTTGTTTAAGTTTGTTTTATAGAAATCCTTTTATTTATATGATTTATTTGTGCTGCTCTGTTGCATTTATTTTCATTCGTGATGCAGTATATATACTCGTGCACATACACACACACATAAACACACACACAAATTCACACACACACACACACACACACACACACACACACACACACACACACACACACACACATATATATATATATATATATATATATATATATATATATATATATATATATATATATATATATATATATATATATATATCTGTGTGTGTGTGTGTGTGTGTGTGTGTGTGTGTGTGTGTGTGTGTGTGTGTGTGTGTGTGTGTATGTGTGTGTGTATGTGTTTGTGTGTAAGTGCGTGTGTGTGTGTGTGTGTGGTGTGGGGTGGTTGTGGTTTTGTGTGCAATTACCTAATTGTGCTTACGGAAAAGAACCCAAAGCTCGTAACTTCCCGTCTCCTGATAGGTTCCATTTTGTACTTAGTGATACTTAACACACTTGTCCTTAAAACTATGGATCGAGTTAGCATTAGTTACCTCCTCGCTTAGTGAATTTCAATTATCAAACTACTCTTAAGGGGGGTTTACACGGTCAAACGGTTCGTCGAACGCGGTTCGACATACAAGTGTTTGAAGTGATGTTCGAACGTGTGAACGGGGTATTTGGTTATCGAACCTGTTTGTCGAACGTGTTCGACAACCAAATAACTCGTTCACACGTTCGAACATTACTTCAAACACTTGTCTGTCGAACCGCGTTCAACGAACCCTTTGACCGTGTAAACCCGACTTTACACTAAAAAAGTACTTCCTTAAATCCTGCAAAGAAGTTTTCTTACGAAGCTACAAACTATGACCTCTAGTTCTAGTGCCAGCCATATCAAAATATCGATCCCTCTGTCATAAACATGAAGAAATTTAAAGACTGTCACCATATACCCCCTCAATCTTCTACCTTCGATAGATGGCAGGTCTAATTCCCTCTGTCTCTCATCATAACTGAGATTGCGTATTTTCAAGTGGGGATACCAAAAGGGGGCTACATATTCATGTTTTGGCCCCACGTAGGTTACATAAATATTTCTGAACATTTCCTTGTAAATGTGCCTGAAGGCTACACTTGCATTTGCTAAGAAAGCATATGCTGCCCTTACTATGCCATTTATATGCATTACTGGACACAAATCGGCTAGTATGTTTACGCCTAGATCTCTCTCATTCTCTGTCTTCTTCTTGCACTTGTGCCCATTCTCATTACCTTACATTTTGAATTATTGAATTTTATGAGCCACTTTTCTGACCACTAATGCAGACTATTTAGATCTGCCTGAAGTTCCCCACCATTGTTCTTGTTTCATACTTTCTTCACAATCTTTATATCATCTGCAAACATATTCATGAATGAATTTACAGACTGTGGTAGGTCATTTACATATACAAGGAACAAAAGATGCCCTAAAACTGAACCCTGTGAAACTCCACTAATAACACTTCACCATTCAGACATGAATGTCTTACTCTAACCCTCTGTTCCTTTTCTTCTAAGTATGTTTTTTATCCATTCCAAGACATTTCCACCTATTCTAGCCATTGCTTCCAGCTTCTTAATAAGTCTCCCGATTGGGACAGTGTTAAATGCTTTCTGGAAGTCTAGGAACTTGCAATCTGCTCTGCCCTCTCTTTACTGTAAGATTCGGCTTACCTCGTCATAAAATTCTAATAAGTTTGTTACTGTTGATTTACCTTCTCTGAAGCCATGTTGTCTCACTGACAAAAAGCTGAAGGATTCCAAGTGAAGAGAGATATGTTTCTTTAGTAGTTTCTCCATAACTTTGCAAACTATGCTTGCCTAGGAAACTGGTCTATAGTTTAGACCCGTATCCCTCCTTCCCTCTTTGAAGATAGATATCACGTGTGCTTGTTTCCAGCATCTTGGAATCTCCCCTGACTCCAGTGACTTTTTAAATATGAGACTTAGTGCCACTGATATTGAGTTTGCACATTTTTTAGTACATGAGGGGATTTATAATCAGGACCTGTAGCTTAATGGACATCTAACTCCATCAGCGCTTTGCATACCTCTGTGGCTGAAAGAATGATGTTCTTTTATACCGACCCATGAGCTTCTAGCTCTGCAATCTGAGGGGGTGGGATATTTTCTACTGTAAATACCGACTGAAACCCCTTGTTCAATTCTTTGCAGATCTCTTCATCCATCTTAGTGATGCTTCCATCCGGTCTCTTAAGCTTTGGAACCTGTTATTTTACCTTCAGCTTTCCTCTGATAAAGCTTTGGAAAAGCTTGGGATTTTCTTTATCCTTCCTGGTGATGTCGCTTTCATAGTTTCTCTCTGCCTCTCTTCTTTTACTTAGGTAATCATTTCTTGCTCTTTTATAGGTCTGCCAGGCATTTATGGTTTTTCTCCTTCTATACCTTTTCCAGCATTTGTCTCTCCACTCCATAGCTCTTTTACACTTATTATTGAACCATTTCTTTCTGGCATGAAAGACACCTACTTCGGTGACAGGTTTGCAGCAATCTACTATCTTTCCATATTTCTCACAAAAGATGTCTTACATTTCTTGTACAGAATTGTTGTAAAATAAGGTTTTCCAGTCAATAACTGCAAAAAGCTCATTCATTTTGATGCAATCTCCTTTTGGATAGTTCCTCCTTATGCCCTCACTACCTCTACTCTCAGGCAGAACATCTTCAATTATATAATTCATCAACAGCACACAGTGGTCACTCTTTCCAATTGGTGGTTCATACTCAATTTTATCAATATCCAACACGTTATCTGTGAATACGAGATCAAGTAGTGATGGCTCATCCCCACCCCTGGCCCTCGTTGGTTCCATTACATGTTGGTGTAGGAAATTCCCTTGTATGCAATCTAGGAATCTTGCCCCGAATGAATCATCACCACTATATGGATCAAGATTTATCCAATCTATCTCTTTATGATTAATATCTCCCATAATCAAAATCCTACATTTTCTCTCCTATGCCATGTTAACAACTGAATTTATGACTTCAGTAGTACCTATATGACTTTCCTCATAAACTTCTAGCCTATGTTGGTTCTTTAGTGGGTTATATACAACAGTTATTATAATGCTCTCTGACCCAATATTTATGCGAGCAACAAGGAATTCCTTGAACTCACTCTCTATAGTAAAGTTTATTTCTTCAAACTGAATCCTTTCACTTATAAGCAGTGCTATCCCTCCACCAGTCCTCTCAGATCTCTCAACCCTTAATATTCTGAAGCCCTTAGGAAAACTGTGACACTGTTTATGTCCTCACTCAACTTAGTCTCTGTAACTGCTACTATATCTGCCTTACTGTTGTGAATCCTATCTTTAAATTCTGCTGCCTTACCCTGATCTTCTTTCATTATTTTCTTTATCTCCCCTTTGTCTGGTAGAACTCTGAAATGAAAATTTTTCTTCTCTTCTTCATTTCTTTCCTCATTTAACCTTCTACTTCTTGCTACATGTTTTTTTATCCTTTCCATCTCTTACTGTGTTTTGTGTCGTCTAATGTGTGTGTGTGTGTGTGTGTGTGTGTGTGTGTGTGTGTGTGTGTGTGTGTGTGTGTGTGTGTGTGTGTGTGTGTGTGTGTGTGTGATTACCTAAAAAAATGTGTGTGTGTGTGTGTGTGTGTGTTCTAATCCTCGTTATGGAGGTAATAACATAATCAGCTTCACAGGATCGGAAAAGGATAGCATCTATTGCTGAAAAAAAAAAATCATAGGTAATCTAAATTGTCATCAGTGTATCACAAATATCCCGAAAAAAAATTACAGTATTTAAAACTCCGAAAAACAAAACCATAAAATGCAAACTAATTTTTGCCAGATATTCATACTCAAAGATAATATCCTCTTATGTTTTGAATGCATCATAAAGCAAAGGAATGAATGTTAAGCGAATGTTCAAAAATGCATTTTACTGCTTGTAGTTTATGAATGTAAATCCATATATTCTAGCAAAAAAATCTTAAATACAAAACCTAAAAAAGACTCACAATAAAGGTAAATTTAAAATGGAAATCGTATATAGGTCAGAACTTTCAATGCTAATACAATCTGCTGAATTGTGAGAAGAGGAAAATAAACTCTCATATTTCATGTATTGTGTGGTTTACAAAGAGTTGCAATATATCTCATATATATATATATATATATATATATATATATATATATATATATATATATATATATATATATATATATATATATATATATATATATATATATATATATATATATATATATATATATATATATATATATATATATATATATATATATATATATATATATATATATATAAATATATATATATATATATATATATATATATATATATATATATATATATATATATATATATATATATATATACCTTGGATATTTCCCCCATTGGGGGGTAGCCAACATCATAAAAGAAACAATCCGTGGATTACTTTGCTCTATGGGCAATGACGATGGAGCTAGCGACCGTTCAGATGGCTCTTCCACAACCTGTGTCGCTTCATAATGCCAACTCCTCTACTGCCCCTACCACAGGGCTACCTCTGTAAGATGCAGCCCCGTGGAAACAGCAGATGCCTATCAGAGCTGCGTCACAATCGCTCGCCACTTATTCCGATTCCTAGCACGCTCACTTGTTTCCCTCACATCCATCCTCCTATCATTCAGGGCTCTCCTTACTCCATCCATCTACCCAAACTTAGGCCTCCCTCTAGCATTTCTCCTATCACCTCTCGCATTCATCACCTTTTTCAGCAGTCTTTTATCATTCATCCTCTCCACATGGTCAAACCATCTCAGAACATTCATATCTACTCTGGCAGCCAATTCTCTCCTCACACCCCCTTCTTGCTCTCACCACGTCATTCCTAATCCTATCCAACCGAGATACACCAATCATACTCCTCAGGCATTTCATCTCAAACACATGGAGTTTCTGTCTCTCACTTACTTTCATACCCCATAACTCTGATCCATACATCACAGTTATTACAACCACTTTCTCATTCAAAACTATCTTAACATTCATTTCCAACCCTCTATTCTTCATCACTCCTTTCAACGCACCCAACACCTTACATCCTTCATTCACTCTGTGACACATATCTGCTTCCACTCCACCATTTGCAGGTATAACCGAGCCTAAATACTTAAACTGATCAACTACCTCAAGTGTCTCTCCATTCAACGTAACATTCAATGCAGCACCATCCTCATTTCTTGTACACTTCAAAACCTTACTCTTTCCCACATTCACTTGCAACTTCCTTCTCTCACACACCATTCCAAATTCAGACACTAACTGACACAGCTTCTCCTCTGAATCTGCCACCACAACAGTATCATCTGCAAATAGCAACTGCTTCTGCTCCCACTCGTTATCATCCCCCTCTACCATTCACAAACCTCGACCACGCACTCACTCATTCACCTCTCTTACGACTCCATCAATATACAAATTGAACAGCCAAGGTGATATCACACATCCCTGTCTCAGTCCCACACTCACTGGAAACCACTCATTCATTTCATTCCCTACCCTAACACAAGCTCTACTGCTCACATACGAACTCTTCACTGCATGGAACAGTTTACCATCAATTCCATGTAACCTCAAAACATTCCACATTGCCTCGTTATTAACTCTATCATATGCTTTTTCCAGATCCAAAAATACAAAATACACATCTGTCCTTTGCTAAATATTTCTCACATAACTGCCTAACTATAAAAATCTGATCTATACAACCTCTATCTCTCCTAAAACCACTTTACTCTTCCGCAATCGCATTTTCTGTCTTATCCCTAATCCTATTAATCAGTATCCAACCATATACTTTTCCTACCACATTCGACAAACTTATATCCCTAAAATTACTGCATTCATACACATCTCCCTTACCTTTGCATAGGGGTACTATACAAGCAATCACCCATTCCACTGGCACCATTGACAACAAAAAGCATATAGTAAACACTCTCACCAACCATTCAAATGCAGTCACACCCCCTTCTT
>JAXCGZ010019429.1:0-37500 GCA_037179515.1 Halocaridina rubra | reverse complement strand
GTGTGTGTGTGTGTGTGTGTGTGTGGTGTGTGTGTGCGTGTGTTTGCAGGTTTGTTTGTGAATGTGTGCATATTTGTGTGATTACCTAATTGTGATTACCTAATTTTGTTTACGGGAAAGAGCCCAAAGCTCGTTTCTTCCCGTCTCCTGATCTGTTCCATTTTATACTTAGTGATACTTATCATACCTGTCCTTAAAACTATGGATTGAGATAGCATTAACTACCTCCTCGCTTAGCCAATTCCAATTATCAACTACTCTTACACTGAAAAAGTATTTCCTTACATCCTGCAAAGAAGTTTTCTTACCAAGCTTCAAACTATGACCTCTAGTTCTAGAGCCACCCATATCAAAATATCGATTCCTATCCACTCTATCATAACCATGAAGGAATTTAAAGACTGTCACCATATCCTCCCTCACTCTTCTAGCTTCGAGTGATGGTAAGTCTAATTCCCTCAGCCTCTCATCATAACTGAGATTGCGTATTTCTGGCACCAGTTTCGTGGCATGTCTTTGAACTTTTTCAAGCTTAGCTATGTGCTTTTTCAAGTGCGGATTCCAAAAGGGGGCTGCATATTCGAGTTTTGGCCTCACATAGGTTACATAAATATTTCTGAACATTTCCTTGTCCATGTGCCTGCAGGCTACCCATACATTTGATAAGAATGCATATGCTGCCCTTACTATGCCATTTATATGTATTTCTGGAGACAAATCTGTGAGCGTATGCTTGTGCGTTTGTGAGTGTATGTGCGTGTGTGCCAATGTTTGTCTTTGAGAATGAGTGGTGTTGTGAGTATGTTTTCATAATCAAATATTTAGCTCTTTGCTTTTAATAATTTAGTTTTTTGTTTATTACTGTTGTATTTAATTTGTTTACGAGTGTCTATATATCTCCTACACTATTTCAGTATCTCGTACTGCTGATATATTTACATCACTCCCGATTGTCAAATTCATATATATATATATATATATATATATATATATATATATATATATATATATATATATATATATATATATATATATATATATATATATATATATATATATATATATATATATATATATATATATATATATATATATATATATATATATATATATATAAATATATATATATATATATATATATATATATATATATATATATATATATATATATATATATATATATATATATATATATATATATATATATATATATATATATATATATATATATATATATATATATATATATATATATATATATATTATATATATATATATATATATATATATATATATATATATATATATATATATATATATATATATATATATAAAGTTTTCCTCAATAATATGCATTTTGTTATGGTAACTGAAACAATGCTCGTCTTTTTTTTTTTTTTTTTTACTAAAGCTGTTTTTTTGGGGGGGCAGACACCAAGTTCAGCTGTTATTGAAGGAATTTTAGTTCCCTTCATCATTGTTTTGAAATTTATATTTCTGTCGCAAACTGCACTTTGCACATAGTTCATTCTATCTTTTTTTCTCCTTAGGCGGGGACTAGAATAACGTGTGTGTGATTACCTAATTGTGATTACCTAATTGTGTTTACGGGAAAGAGCCCAAAGCTCGTATCTTCCCGTCTCCTGATCGGTTCCATTTTTAGACTTAGTGATACTTATCATACCTGTCCTTAAAACTATGGATTGAGGTAGCATTAACTACCTCCTCGCTTAGCGAATTCCAATTATCAACTACTCTTACACTGAAAAAGTATTTCCTTACATCCTGCAAACAAGTTTTCTTCCGAAGCTTCAAACTATGACCTCTAGTTCTAGAGCCAGCCATATCGAAATATCGATCCCTATCCACTCTATCATAACCATGAAGGAATTTAAAGACTGTCACCATATCCCCCCTTACTCTTCTAGCTTCGAGTGATGGCAAGTCTAATTCCCTCAGCCTCTCATCATAACCGAGATTGCGTATTTCTGGCACCAGTTTCGTGGCATGTCTTTGAACTTTTTCAAGCTTAGCTATGTGCTTTTTCAAGTGCGGATTCCAAAAGGGGGCTGCATATTCGAGTTTTGGCCTCACATAGGTTACATAAATATTTCTGAACATTTCCTTGTCCATGTGCCTGAAGGCTACCCTTACATTTGATAAGAATGCATATGCTGCCCTTACTACGCCATTTATATGTATTTCTGGAGACAAATCTGCCAGTATGTTTACTCCTAGATCTCTCTCATTTTCTGTCTCTTGAAGTTGTACTCCAGCCACCGAGTAGTCAAGCTTGGGCCTTCTTGCACTTGTACCCATTCTCATTACCTTACATTTTGAGGTATTGAATTTCATTAGCCACTTTTCTGACCACTCATGCAGATTATTTAGATCCTCCTGAAGTTCTCTACCATTGTTCTCGTTTTTTACTTTCTTCACAATCTTTGCATCATCTGCAAACATATTCATGAATGAATTTACAGACTCTGGTAGGTCATTTACATATACAAGGAACAAAAGTGGCCCTAAAACTGAACCCTGTGGGACTCCACTACTAACTCTTCTCCATTCAGACACTGAGTGTCTTACTCTAACCCTCTGTTCCCTTCCTTCTAAGTAAGTTTTTATCCATTCCAAGACATTTCCACCTATTCTAGCCATTGATTGCAGCTTCTTAATAAGTCTCCCATGTGGAACAGTGTCAAACGCTTTCTGGAAGTCTAGGAATATGCAATCTGCCCAGCCCTCTCTTTCCTGTAAGATTTGGCTTACCTCATCATAAAATTCTAATAAGTTTGTTACTGTTGATCTTCCTTCTCTGAAGCCATGTTGCCTCACTGACAAAAAGTTGAAGGATTCCAAGTGAAGAGAGATATGTTTCCTTAGTAGTTTCTCCATAAGTTTGCAAACTATGCTGGTCAAGGAAACTGGTCTATAGTTCAGAGCCGTATCCCTCCTTCCCTTTTTGAAGATAGGTATCACATTTGCTTGTTTCCAGCATCTTGGAATCTCCCCCGACTCCAATGACTCCTTAAATATGATACTTAGTGCCACTGATATTGTGTTTGCGCATTTTTTAAGCACATGAGGGGATATGTCATCAGGACCTGTAGCTTTATGAACATCTAAATCCATCAGCGCTTTGCATACCTCTGTGGCTGTAAGGTTGATGTTCTCTAATACCGGCCCTTGAGCTTCTATCACTGCAATCTGAGGGGGTGGGGTATTTTCTACTGTAAATACTGACTGAAACTCCTTGTTCAATTCTTTGCAGATCTCTTCGTCCGTCTCAGTGATGCTTCCATCCGCTCTCTTTAGCCTTAAAACCTGTTCTTTTACCTTCAGTTTTCCTCTGATAAAGCTGTGGAAAAGCTTGGGATTTTCTTTAGCCTTCCTGGTGATGTCCCTCTCATAATCTTTCTCTGCCTCTCTCCTTTTACTTAGGTAGTCATTTCTTGCTCTTTTGTAGGTTTGCCAGGCATTTATGTTTTTTCTCCTCCTATACCTTTTCCAGCATTTGTCTCTCCACTCCTTAGCTCTTTTACACCCATTATCGAACCATTTCTCTCTGGCATGAATTACACCTACTTTGGTGACAGGTATGCAGCAATCTACTATCTTCCCATATTTCTCACAAAAGATGTCATACATTTCTTGTACAGATTTGTTGTAAAATAAGGTTCTCCAGTCAATAACTGCAAAAAGCTCATTCATTTTGATGTAATCTCCTTTCTGATAGTTCCTCCTCATGTCCTCAGTGCCTCTACTCTCAGGAAGAATGTCTTCAATGATATACTCCATCAACAACACACAGTGGTCACTCTTTCCAATTGGTGGTTCATACTCAATATTTTCAATATCCAACACATTATCTGTGAACACCAGATCAAGTAGTGATGGCTCGTCCCCACCCCTGGCTCTTGTTGGTTCCATTACATGTTGGTGTAGGAAATTCCCTTGTACGCAATCTAGGAATCTTGCCCCAAAGGAGTCCTCACCACTGTGTGGGTCAAGATTTATCCAATCTATCTCTTTATGATTAAAGTCTCCCATAATCAAAATCCTACATTTTTTCTCCCGCGCCATGTTAACAACTGAGTTTATGACTTCAATCGTACCTATATGACTTTCCTCATAAATTTCAAGCCTATTTTGGTTCCTTGGTGGGTTGTATACAACAGTTATTATAATGCTCTCTGACCCAGTATTTATGCGAGCAACAAGAAATTCCCTGAACTCACTTTCTATAGCCAAGTTTATCTCTTCAACTTGAATCCTCTCACTTATGAGCAGTGCTATCCCTCCACCAGTCCTCTCAGATCTTTCGACCCTTAGTATTCTGAAGCCCTTAGGAAAAACTGTGACACTGTTTATGTCCTCACTCAACTTAGTCTCTGTAATTGCTACTATATCTGCCTTACTGTTGTGAATCCTGTCTTTTAATTCTACTGCCTTACCAGCTAATCCATCAGCATTTGTGTATAACAATCTTAATGAGGCCCCATCCCCTGATCTTCTGTCATTATCTTCTTTATCTCCCCTTTGTCTGGAAGTATTCCGTAACGAAAATTTTTCTTCTCTTCTTCATTTCTTTCATCATTTAACCTTCTTGCCTCTTGCAACAAGTTTTTGATCTTTCCCATCTCTTCCTGTGTTCTGTATCGTCTAATGAACACTTCTTTGCATTCTTGAAGGTCTTTTAGACTTTTTTTTCTCAACAATATTTCCCTACATGTCTCCCCTCTCTCAAAGGTTACTTTTGTTGGTCTCGGCTTTCCTTCCCTCGAATATTTACCTAGTTGGTGTATGTTTACAATATCCTCAGGACCACATACTACTCCAAGCTTTCTTATCAGGTCTACAACGTTAGCTTTATTTTCTTCAAGTCTCCCCTGCCATGTTGGCTCCTGGGATTCACTTATGCCTGAGATTACCACTGTCTTCTCCTTATCAAGTGCCTGTCTGATGAGTGGGTTTGCCCTTTCCATCACAACGTCTTTCATTTTTTCGATTACTGTCTCTTTATAGTCAACTGTTTGTATGTTTTCCAGTGCCACCACCTTTACAGCCTCTTTTACTGCCACATTCCCCTTTAGTGCATCAGCAAAGGACGTTTTCATGGCATCATTTTCCATATTCAGCTCCTGGAACTCTTTTCTGAACTGTTCAATGTTTTCCTTAATCTGAACATTCCAAGCAGCAATCTCGTCTCTCTCAGAAGATAGCAGTGAACTAACATCTAATTCCTTTAGGTTGTCATTTAGCTGTTTGTTTTTATCTTCTTGTTTAGAAATTCTAGATTCTAGTTGACTCTTTTCCCCTTCCAGCTTCTTTATTCTTTTTTCTAGTTCCTTTCTCTCCTGCCCTTGTGCTTTATTTGCTTCCTCCAAAGATCTTATTTGTTCTCTGAGTGTTTCATTCTCTTTCATTTCTCCATCCATATTCCGAATTTTATCATCAAGGTTTGTAACCATTTCCTCTAACTTCTTGATTCTCTGTTTAAGTCCTCTGATGACTACCCCTTCTCCCGACCCATGGGTGGGAGAGGTTTGGGACAGAGATGGCTTCATTTTTATGTTCTCCCTCTCACAGAATATAGAAAGAAGACGAGAAAGAGGAAAAAAAAAAGAAAAGAGAAAAACTTCTAATTTACCTTCACACAGAATTTTTATATCTCCATATAAGTGCTATTTAGTGACTCAGTTTGTCTCCTTTCTGGTAACACACATCTTAACTTAAAAACTTGACCATGGTAATTTAAGTATAAAAAGAAAAAGAAAAACAAAAGTCAGACCTGAAGGAAAAATTCGAATTTGTGTTCGAGGTGGCACCCACCTGTTTCTGTTATATATTCTTCCTAACTGATAAACTGACTTGCTAACCAAGATATGTTATCACGGGATTTAGACTTTACATTTAACTCAATATATATACAAAATAACGAAATAGCAAACGAGAAAGCTAAAAGAAAAGCAAAAAAAAATGAAGAAAATAGGACTGCTGTACTACTTGGCAACTTAACTCAGTACTGTTGACAGGTGGGTATTTGGTAATTTTTTTTTCTTTTATTATTCAATTTTTTCGTGTATCAAACTAACTAACTAGTTAATATAAATGGGAAGGATACTGTTTTTAACAATATATAGAACCACAGGATCAGGTAAAACGGCTTAAGAGCTTTCCCCAGTTTACACAAAAAATTAGGTAATGTGGTGTGAGGCTCCACGTCTGGCAACTCTTCTAGATTTCCCTCAAGGCAGAAACTGGACGGCAGCTTCTCTCTCTTCCTCACGAAAAAGTTCTCAATTTTTTTCCTTTAATATGAACAGTCTCGTCTTACAACAAATATTAGTTTTTGTACTCACAATACTCTGCACGATTTCAGATTTATGGAAATTATGGTAAAGTTTTCCACTAAGCACTTAGTCACTCGAAACAGTGTGTGTGTGATTACCTAATTGTGTTTACGGGAAAGAGCCCAAAGCTCGTATCTTCCCGTCTCCTGATCGGTTCCATTTTTAGACTTAGTGATACTTATCATACCTGTCCTTAAAACTATGGATTGAGGTAGCATTAACTACCTCCTCGCTTAGCGAATTCCAATTATCAACTACTCTTACACTGAAAAAGTATTTCCTTACATCCTGCAAACAAGTTTTCTTCCGAAGCTTCAAACTATGACCTCTAGTTCTAGAGCCAGCCATATCGAAATATCGATCCCTATCCACTCTATCACAACCATGAAGGAATTTAAAGACTGTCACCATATCCCCCCTTACTCTTCTAGCTTCGAGTGATGGCAAGTCTAATTCCCTCAGCCTCTCATCATAACCGAGATTGCGTATTTCTGGCACCAGTTTCGTGGCATGTCTTTGAACTTTTTCAAGCTTAGCTATGTGCTTTTTCAAGTGCGGATTCCAAAAGGGGGCTGCATATTCGAGTTTTGGCCTCACATAGGTTACATAAATATTTCTGAACATTTCCTTGTCCATGTGCCTGAAGGCTACCCTTACATTTGATAAGAATGCATATGCTGCCCTTACTACGCCATTTATATGTATTTCTGGAGACAAATCTGCCAATATGTTTACTCCTAGATCTCTCTCATTTTCTGTCTCCTGAAGTTGTACTCCAGCCACCGAGTAGTCAAGCTTGGGCCTTCTTGCACTTGTACCCATTCTCATTACCTTACATTTTGAGGTATTGAATTTCATTAGCCACTTTTCTGACCACTCATGCAGATTATTTAGATCCTCCTGAAGTTCTCTACCATTGTTCTCGTTTTTTACTTTCTTCACAATCTTTGCATCATCTGCAAACATATTCATGAATGAATTTACAGACTCTGGTAGGTCATTTACATATACAAGGAACAAAAGTGGCCCTAAAACTGAACCCTGTGGAACTCCACTACTAACTCTTCTCCATTCAGACACTGAGTGTCTTACTCTAACCCTCTGTTCCCTTCCTTCTAAGTAAGTTTTTATCCATTCCAAGACATTTCCACCTATTCTAGCCATTGATTGCAGCTTCCTAATAAGTCTCCCATGTGGAACAGTGTCAAACGCTTTCTGGAAGTCTAGGAATATGCAATCTGCCCAGCCCTCTCTTTCCTGTAAGATTTGGCTTACCTCATCATAAAATTCTAATAAGTTTGTTACTGTTGATCTTCCTTCTCTGAAGCCATGTTGCCTCACTGACAAAAAGTTGAAGGATTCCAAGTGAAGAGAGATATGTTTCCTTAGTAGTTTCTCCATAAGTTTGCAAACTATGCTGGTCAAGGAAACTGGTCTATAGTTCAGAGCCGTATCCCTCCTTCCCTTTTTGAAGATAGGTATCACATTTGCTTGTTTCCAGCATCTTGGAATCTCCCCCGACTCCAATGACTCCTTAAATATGATACTTAGTGCCACTGATATTGTGTTTGCGCATTTTTTAAGCACATGAGGGGATATGTCATCAGGACCTGTAGCTTTATGAACATCTAAATCCATCAGCGCTTTGCATACCTCTGTGGCTGTAAGGTTGATGTTCTCTAATACCGGCCCTTGAGCTTCTATCACTGCAATCTGAGGGGGGGGGGTATTTTCTACTGTAAATACTGACTGAAACTCCTTGTTCAATTCTTTGCAGATCTCTTCGTCCGTCTCAGTGATGCTTCCATCCGCTCTCTTTAGCCTTAAAACCTGTTCTTTTGCCTTCAGTTTTCCTCTGATAAAGCTGTGGAAAAGCTTGGGATTTTCTTTAGCCTTCCTGGTGATGTCCCTCTCATAATCTTTCTCTGCCTCTCTCCTTTTACTTAGGTAGTCGTTTCTTGCTCTTTTGTAGGTTTGCCAGGCATTTATGTTTTTTCTCCTCCTATACCTTTTCCAGCATTTGTCTCTCCACTCCTTAGCTCTTTTACACCCATTATCGAACCATTTCTCTCTGGCATGAATTACACCTACTTTGGTGACAGGTATGCAGCAATCTACTATCTTCCCATATTTCTCACAAAAGATGTCATACATTTCTTGTACAGATTTGTTGTAAAATAAGGTTCTCCAGTCAATAACTGCAAAAAGCTCATTCATTTTGATGTAATCTCCTTTCTGATAGTTCCTCCTCATGTCCTCAGTGCCTCTACTCTCAGGAAGAATGTCTTCAATGATATACTCCATCAACAACACACAGTGGTCACTCTTTCCAATTGGTGGTTCATACTCAATATTTTCAATATCCAACACATTATCTGTGAACACCAGATCAAGTAGTGATGGCTCATCCCCACCCCTGGCTCTTGTTGGTTCCATTACATGTTGGTGTAGGAAATTCCCTTGTACGCAATCTAGGAATCTTGCCCCAAAGGAGTCCTCACCACTGTGTGGGTCAAGATTTATCCAATCTATCTCTTTATGATTAAAGTCTCCCATAATCAAAATCCTACATTTTTTCTCCCGCGCCATGTTAACAACTGAGTTTATGACTTCAATCGTACCTATATGACTTTCCTCATAAATTTCAAGCCTATTTTGGTTCCTTGGTGGGTTGTATACAACAGTTATTATAATGCTCTCTGACCCAGTATTTATGCGAGCAACAAGAAATTCCCTGAACTCACTTTCTATAGCCAAGTTTATCTCTTCAACTTGAATCCTCTCACTTATGAGCAGTGCTATCCCTCCACCAGTCCTCTCAGATCTTTCGACCCTTAGTATTCTGAAGCCCTTAGGAAAAACTGTGACACTGTTTATGTCCTCACTCAACTTAGTCTCTGTAATTGCTACTATATCTGCCTTACTGTTGTGAATCCTATCTTTTAATTCTACTGCCTTACCAGCTAATCCATCAGCATTTGTGTATAACAATCTTAATGAGGCCCCATCCCCTGATCTTCTGTCATTATCTTCTTTATCTCCCCTTTGTCTGGAAGTATTCCGTAACGAAAATTTTTCTTCTCTTCTTCATTTCTTTCATCATTTAACCTTCTTGCCTCTTGCAACAAGTTTTTGATCTTTCCCATCTCTTCCTGTGTTCTGTATCGTCTAATGAACACTTCTTTGCATTCTTGAAAGTCTTTTAGACTTTTTTTTCTCAACAATATTTCCCTACATGTTTCCCCTCTCTCAAAGGTTACTTTTGTTGGTCTCGGCTTTCCTTCCCTCGAATATTTACCTAGTTGGTGTATGTTTACAATATCCTCAGGACCACATACTACTCCAAGCTTTCTTATCAGGCCTACAACGTTAGCTTTATTTTCTTCAAGTCTCCCCTGCCATGTTGGCTCCTGGGATTCACTTATGCCTGAGATTACCACTGTCTTCTCCTTATCAAGTGCCTGTCTGATGAGTGGGTTTGCCCTTTCCATCACAACGTCTTTCATTTTTTCGATTACTGTCTCTTTATAGTCAACTGTTTGTATGTTTTCCAGTGCCACCACCTTTACAGCCTCTTTTACTGCCACATTCCCATTTAGTGCATCAGCAAAGGACGTTTTCATGGCATCATTTTCCATATTCAGCTCCTGGAACTCTTTTCTGAACTGTTCAATGTTTTCCTTAATCTGAACATTCCAAGCAGCAATCTCGTCTCTCTCAGAAGATAGCAGTGAACTAACATCTAATTCCTTTAGGTTGTCATTTAGCTGTTTGTTTTTATCTTCTTGATTAGAAATTCTAGATTCTAGTTGACTCTTTTCCCCTTCCAGCTTCTTTATTCTTTTTTCTAGTTCCTTTCTCTCCTGCCCTTGTGCTTTATTTGCTTCCTCCAAAGATCTTATTTGTTCTCTGAGTGTTTCATTCTCTTTCATTTCTCCATCCATATTCCGAATTTTATCATCAAGGCTTGTAACCATTTCCTCTAACTTCTTGATTCTCTGTTTAAGTCCTCTGATGACTACCCCTTCTCCCGACCCATGGGTGGGAGAGGTTTGGGACAGAGATGGCTTCATTTTTATGTTCTCCCTCTCACAGAATATAGAAAGAAGACGAGAAAGAGGGAAAAAAAAAAAAAAAAAGAGAAAAACTTCTAATTTACCTTCACACAGAATTTTTATATCTCCATATAAGTGCTATTTAGTGACTCAGTTTGTCTCCCTTCTGGTAACACACATCTTAACTTAAAAACTTGACCATGGTAATTTAAGTATAAAAAGAAAAAGAAAAAGAAAAGTCAAACCTGAAGGAAAATTCGAATTTGTGTTCGAGGTGGCACCCACCTGTTTCTGTTATATATTCTTCCTAACTGATAAACTGACTTGCTAACCAAGATATGTTATCACGGGATTTAGACTTTACATTTAACTCAATATATATATATATATATACAAAATAACAAAATAGCAAACGAGAAAGCTAAAAGAAAAGCAAAAAAAAATGAAGAAAATAGGACTGCTGTACTACTTGGCAACTTAACTCAGTACTGTTGACAGGTGGGTATTTGGTAATTTTTTTTTCTTTTATTATTCAATTTTTTCGTGTATCAAACTAACTAACTAGTTAATATAAATGGGAAGGATACTGTTTTTAACAATATATAGAACCACAGGATCAGGTAAAACGGCTTAAGAGCTTTCCCCAGTTTACACAAAAAATTAGGTAATGTGGTGTGAGGCTCCACGTCTGGCAACTCTTCTAGATTTCCCTCAAGGCAGAATCTGGACGGCAGCTTCTCTCTCTTCCTCACGAAAAAGTTCTCATTTTTTTTCCTTTAATATGAACAGTCTCGTCTTACAACAAATATTAGTTTTTGTACTCACAATACTCTGCAGGATTTCAGATTTTTGGAAATTATGGTAAAGTGTGTGTGTGTGTGTGTGTGTGTGTGTGTGTGTGTGTGTGTGTGTGTGTGTGTGTGTGTGTGTGTGTGTGTGTGTGTGATTACCTAATTGTGATTACCTAATTGTGTTTACGGGAAAGAGCCCAAAGCTCGTATCTTCCCGTCTCCTGATCGGTTCCATTTTTAGACTTAGTGATACTTATAATACCTGTCCTTAAAACTATGGATTGAGGTAGCATTAACTACCTCCTCGCTTAGCGAATTCCAATTATCAACTACTCTTACACTGAAAAAGTATTTCCTTACATCCTGCAAACAAGTTTTCTTCCGAAGCTTCAAACTATGACCTCTAGTTCTAGAGCCAGCCATATCGAAATATCGATCCCTATCCACTCTATCATAACCATGAAGGAATTTAAAGACTGTCACCATATCCCCCCTTACTCTTCTAGCTTCGAGTGATGGCAAGTCTAATTCCCTCAGCCTCTCATCATAACCGAGATTGCGTATTTCTGGCACCAGTTTCGTGGCATGTCTTTGAACTTTTTCAAGCTTAGCTATGTGCTTTTTCAAGTGCGGATTCCAAAAGGGGGCTGCATATTCGAGTTTTGGCCTCACATAGGTTACATAAATATTTCTGAACATTTCCTTGTCCATGTGCCTGAAGGCTACCCTTACATTTGATAAGAATGCATATGCTGCCCTTACTACGCCATTTATATGTATTTCTGGAGACAAATCTGCCAATGTGTGTGTGTGTGTGTGTGTGTGTGTGTGTGTGTGTGTGTGTGTGTGTGTGTACACCCACACATGGCCTCATCCCCCATGTAAGGGGGTGGCCGAGCCAAGAAGCACGCATTCATCACGTTCCATAAGTACTGCAGCTACTCCTCTGAGCTCCTTGGGTATAAAAGGTTACAACATTTCCTCCTCTTACTACCCTGCTTGGGTTATCCAGAAGGTAGACGAACAGGGATATTCTACAGTGAGGCCAGACAGCCACTGCTGGTTTACCCCCACCGCTTCATCACATTGCGACTACACTCACACCCCATCCATCACTGATCACTAAGCGAGCAGGTGCAAGAAATCCCTTTGGTCCATTACTTATACACACTCTTCCTCCACTCGTTCCTATATCTTGCCTGCTCTTTTCTCTGCTCCACTAACATTCCACATGCATCCAATGCCCTTTTTCACGCTATCCATCCATCTCATTCTAGATCTTCCTTTTGGCCTTAGTCCAAGCACTTCTGTACTCCACACTTTCTTCAACATTGGTTCGTTACTCATTCATTCCATGTGTTCAAACCAACTCAATACGCTTTGATCTAACCTATTTGACAGCTTTCTTTCAACACCTGTTCTCTGCCTGATTTCCTCATTCCTTACTTTGTCTATTCTAGATACACCAGTCTTACTTCTCAAGCAACTCATCTCCATTACATTCAACATGTTCTTTTCATTCTCTCTGACATTCCAAGCCTCTGCTCCACACAATGCTGTTGGCACAATCACACCTTATTATATCCTTCTCTTAGCATTCATTCCTATATACTCACTTCTCATCACACTTTTCAACCCAGCTAGACATTTACTCAATTTCTTCACTCTATGACATAGCACTGCATCCATTCCTCCATTCCTTGCCTCGTGCAGCCCCAGATACTTAAAACTCTCAAATTCTTCTAGCCCCTCCCCATTCACTCCTACTTTTAATCTGCCAACATTAAAACTCGTCGTTCATCTCATGACTTTATTTGTATCAATATTCACCTGCAACTTCCTTCTTTCACACACCCTAACAATCTCAGTCACCAAATTAGTCAGTTCATTATTAATATCAGCCACCAGTGCTATGTTATCTGCGAATAGCAGTTGATTCTATTTCCTCATCCTTCCCTATTCACCCAAGAATTCCAAGCCTCTGTCTCATACTCTTTCATTTAGTACCCGTACAATTCCATCTGTATACACATTAAGCACCTATTGCGACATTACACAACCCTGACGTAATCCTATGTTCATACCATTCCCAAGTTTCAATCATGCTGTACTATTCATGTAAAAGCTCTTCACTGCATTCAGTAAGCTTCCACTTACTCTATACAATCGCAACGCTTCTCTTTCAATCCTGTCATAGGCTCTCTCTAACTCCATAAAAGCCTTAAAAGTGTCCCTCTCTTTCTCTAAGAACCTCTAAGACGCTTGTCTTACCACAAACACCTGATCCACTCATTTTCTTCCTCTCCTGAACCCACACTGTTTTTTCCCATTCGATCTCTCAGTACCTTTCTTAGTTCTCTCGATTAACACTCTTCCCTAGACTTTACCAACTACATTTGACATAGTAATTCCTCTAAAACTACTACTCTCATACTTATCCTTTCGTTTTATGAAATGTAACTACAGATACACTCCTCCAGTGCAACTGGGACCCTCCTTTCCTAAAGCATGCATTCAACAACCTAACTATCCATTCTGCTAATGCCTCTCCACCTTTTTGCAAGCATACTACATGTCACCCATCTATCCCTGGTGCTTTACCTACTTTTATAACTCCCAGTGCTATACATACCTCCTCTTTTGTTATTTCTCTATCATTCTCATTACCTTCTGTTGGCAATCTCCATTCATATCCCAAAGCCACAGTCTCTGCCTCTTTATCATCTTCCTCATTTAGCAGTTCCATGAAATACTCAGCCCATCTCTCTCTCTAATTTCTTTCATCTACTAGCAATTTCCCATCTGCTCCCTTCACCCTCTCCTCCCTAATGGACTTAACTTTCCGTACTCTTTTCACTTCCTTCCAAAACATCTTTTTATTCCTTTCAAAATTCTCAGCCAAGTATCTGCTTCTCTCTTTACCTCCCTCATCACACGCTTCACTAACATCCTCTTTGCACTATACCTTTTGCAGTGAAAGGGTCTTTTGGACTTATAGAGGACTGCCCAGGACAGTACAGTGTTATGTCTTCTTCAGTTACGGGTTTTTTTCTCTGTCTAAATCAGCAGAAAATATTATTGCATTTTTTTTTACACATCTCTCATTACCCCATCACATCTGATAAGTCACAACACTCCCCATCTCCGTTGCTCATTAATTTATGTTTATATGTCCCCAAACCCGATGAGGGCAGATTTAATTGTGTTTTGGGCTGTCCTGGTCACAATCATTAGAAAAAAATATGCCTTTACATTGTTTATCTGCAACCATAACTTAAATGTCTGCTGCATTTCAGCCACTACTGCTCTCATCTCCTCTTTGCACCATTCATTGCCCTTTCTCTTACTTCCACTTGTTAGTCTCCTTCCACACACTGCCTCTGCACATTTCATTACTTCCTCCATGAAGCAACCACTTTCTTCTTCCACTCCCTCCTCTATTTTCTCTTTTACTACATTCCACACATTTCTCAGATTATTCTAATACCAACAGTCATTCTCGTTCTTATTCAATTCATTCACTTTTAGCACCTATCCTTTTCTCTCTCTTCTCCTATTTCTCCACTTTTCTGCCACTCTGACTCTATTCTCCACTAGATTATGATCAGATATTCTATCAAAAGCTCCTCTCAGTACTTTCACATCCAATACTCATCCTATCACCCTCCTGTCCACCACAACATAATCCATTAATACTCTGTCAGCTACTCTACCATTATTTACTCTGACCCTTGCATACTTGTGAACAACCTTCTTGTTTGAATACAGTATTGGCAATCAATATTTCTCTCTCTTAATAGACATTTCTATCATATTCTCTCCTCTCTCATTCCTACCAGGTACTCTATTCTTCATAATTACACCATCCACTTGCTCATTCCACACTCTAGCATTCAAATATCCCATCAACACCAAATCCACATTTATTCCTAAGTCTACTAAACACTCGTTTCATATATTCCAAAATTCTTCTCTTTCTTCGTCACTTCATTCACTGCCAGGGCCATATGCACCCAAAAATGCCCAAACCTCCCATCCCAATTTCATTTTAACCACTATTATTTGAGATAATATCTCATTCCATTCCACCACACGTTTGTCCCTTCACTTACCAAAAGATCCATTCCCTCTCTTCCTCGCCCTCTCTCAACTCCGGACACCCTGCCTATCACACTCCCAAATGTCACCTCGCCATTCCCTAGTGCAAGCACATCCATTTTTCTCTTCACAGACTTGCAATCTATCTCCTCCCTCTTACTTTCACTTACACCACTACCGCGCACATTCAGAGACCCAATTACTAGGGTTCTAGTTTGATATATCCTGCCAGAATACCCTTGCATCCCTTGGCTACTAATAGGATGATAATACAGAGGAGGGGATTCCTAGTCCCCTTACTCTGCCCCATTTAATCGACTCACGACATGCAGGGAAACACTGAGGTGATCTTGTGTTCCCTCCATCCCAGAGGAAAAAGTGTCTTCAGATGCAAAGCTGTGTCATGGCACAACCCAACACATAGGAGCACTGGTTATATGGTTAACCAACCTGGCGTAATGTAGATAGCCATAACCAAGAAATTAATTAATTAATTTTTTATGCCTTGACTAGGAACATCTTTGAGTAGATGAATTTGGCTTGGGATTCTGTCAGCATCGATTTCGGAAACACTAAAGGATCGAATTATCTCTGTTCAGTGTTAGTAATTCACTCAGAGTATGACATTTTCCTTTCCTTGTTAGCCTTTTTGTGGACAGATTCAAGTGTTTGAGCGTTAATGGTTTTGGGTCAATGGAACAGATATACTACATATATCTTTCTGACCTCTTGGCCAGGCCCCTCATTATACTTGTTAGATGTCGTGTAAGATATTGCTTTTTCAGTAAAATAATAATAATAATAATAATAATAATAATAATAATAATATTAATAATAATAATAGTAGTCTCCATGGCAAAATGGTAGCGTCTGCGACTCTGAGGCGTCAGGTCGAGGGTTCGCGCCCCGTCACGGTCTGAGGTTAGCAAGGGCATGCACTCAGTGTAAGGATTACATCTGCCAAAACAAATCCTTCGCAAGAAGGCAACCGTCCTAGCCCTTGGTAGGAAAGGGAGTCCGTGACGTAAAACCGGAACAATAATAGTAATAATGATAATAATAATAATAATATTAATAATAATAATAATAATAATAATTATAATAATAATAATAATTGAATCAACAACAGTGCTTTTAAAGTAGGGTAGAAATATAATCTAGATGGAGGCAAGATGTGAAATGCGAGTATGTTAATTGGTGATGAATGACAAGGAAAGTGGAAATTTATGAGAGAGTCAAGCCCACTTCGCATGGGCGAGACGTTAAAGCCATTAGAGAAAATAATTTATTAAGAATGATAAGGAGAGGCAATCATGAATATGCAAATAGAAAGTGGACATGAAGGGAAAATTTATTTGAAAAATGAGAAAAACTTGTGGAGGAAATGAAGTACATGGGATGCAGCCTACAAGAGTGGCGTAATATACTGCATATCTTGCAACCATTTAGCAAGTGATTTTCATAGTAGAAAACAAGATATTTGCACCAATACATAAAGATATAAGCTTCCCAACAGACGCGATCACTTGAGATAACGTACTTATTCTTGAATTTTACACATGATCAGCATCATCATATTGGTAAGTCTCACAGCTGTGTTTTCCACCCCCTTCACCAATATATATATATATATATATATATATATATATATATATATATATATATATATATATATATATATATATATATATATATATATATAGATGGATAGGTAGATAGATAGATAGATAAATTGACTGATAGATAGAGAGATAAAAATTTCTAGTCATACGAGCCTTAAAAGTAATGTTCATGATCATTGCAAAAGATAATGGAGAAATATTTGTAAAATATAATTCATACCTGTCGTCAAATCCAAAGGCTGCTTTGTTTATGTACTTGGAAGGGAAAATGCTTCTCTAAGTTCCTTGCTTGCTTATCAATAGTTCTGAAACAGAGAGGATCAGGTGTATTTGAGTGTGTGTGTACAACAAGTGTGTCTGTGGTTATTGACACTTTGCTTATATAACTGTTCTAAATATTACCACATGTTATTGGAAAGAGGAGCAAGGCATTTTTAAGACTTTTGTATTGTTTTTGAAACAAAGATATTTGAAAATCTCTTTGTTTTAAATTAAATGCGATGACATTCCCGCCATCGTATATGTTTTCTTTCCTTGGTATGAAAAGAACAATAACAGCTCTGATATGTGAAAGTTAAGGAGCCCATAGATGACTTTAGCTAAAAAAAAAAAAAGAAGAGTCCATTGAAATGTTAAAGGATGCCCTATGAATTTAAACTATGGTGTGATTCACTGTGCTTATTTTGCCAAAGGTTTAAATTAAGGGATGTCCTTCAAATATGAAATATAAAACTACTACGATTTGTATTTTGGCAAAGGTTTCAATTAAGGAATATCCTTCAAATCTAGAAGAAAAAAAACTACTACGATTGGCTACTCTTATAATATTTGCTGAACAATGGTTTTATGATTCCTTTCAGTATTTGTTTTCTCTGAATGGTGCTTGAAAGTTCCACTTTTATTGCTTTGTAATTATTAGTTTAATTGAATGAAACTTGTAGACTTTTAAATAAAGTGTTACACATATCTTCTTGGCAGGTTTCAAGATTGATGACAGAACCTTTGTGATTTCAAGATTGATGACAGAACCTATGTGATTTTAGATAGAACCTCTTTGATGTTTCAGTCTGCGGTGTTATTATTAAGAAATGCTACATCAATGCTATTAGTATTATTTCCTGTGGCATATAAATACGTTAAGTATGTAAACACACTTGCTTTTTGAGTTGACATTAAGGTTCAGTTCAATACAAAGTTTCCAAAATTCATTATGATATTAATAACACTATACAAATATAAATTTTCTCAGAAAAGAAATTCATGTTTTTCTTGAAGTTGCCCTTGGAATGCTGATGACCATGAACACAGTAATCTGTCGAACTGCTTATAGCCTGACAGGGAGAATATATTTATTTTAAATGGAGACGTCACTGCTCTGATTCCTTTCTCTTAATTCTGAAATACTGCGCTTGAAATTTTGTGCTTAGCTTTAGATTAATCGCCAAAATTTCTGCAGTATCTTGGCTAGTTTTTGTATGGGTAGTATGTTGCAGAAGTGCAAAATGTTGTTAGTGCTTGTACTCCACAACGTGACAAAGTAATGACTTTCACCTTAGTAAGCTAAATGAGGATGCAAACAAGAACATAAAAATACGATATTTCCCATTAGAAAATGTCAATGTAGGCAACTTAATGTAAGGTTCTGATATTTTAACTCTGGAGAGTGAAAATAACATATCACCATCTGAGTTAATGTAAGGTAATTAGAAATATTTTGCTTCTCATACAGTGAAGTTTGCCAGTAAACACTAAGATAATTCATTACCACGAAAATACTGACATGCCTGAGAATGAGGTCTCGAATTTGCCTAACTCTTAATTGGATGCAAAAAGTGCAAAATGAGTGCCTCGATATATGACAAGCATTTCGTTAAAGGGTGCACTGTACTACAAAACCATATTGTTCGGCCACATTAAATTGTGATACAGCCCAACAGGTGAAGATGAAACCAGACTAAGCACATATTCATGTCTCTACAAATGAAAGCACAAACTTGAAACAGCTGCATAATCTGCCTAAGTTTTTAACAGTGAATCCTACATAATCCTCAAGTTTAAAAAAGAATACCGAGATTTTGAACAAGTGAAATAGCAGATCTATAACATCGATGTTGTTGGGAGAAAATAGATATCTCAGCCTATGCAATTTGGGAAGGAGATGAGGAAGATATGTGGTAGATATGATATGATAACAAGAAAAGGAAAAAGTGAACACAGTCTTGGACTTATAGTATCCTTAGAGTCCCAGACGGGTAGAGAACTATTTTTTTTTTTAGTTCCCAATGTTTTTAAAGGGATATGCTAAGGAGGACTTGGTAAGTATTTTAAAAGATGCCTGATCAGCTACTTCTGTGTGACACTGTATTTGAACTGCCAAATCACTTCTTATAAAACAGTAAACAAACAAGGTGTTTGATGGTTGCTAAGCAGTTCGCCAAATCACTTCTGGTAAAACAATAAACAAACAAGGTGTTTGATGGTTGCTGAGCAGTTCGACCCGTAATATTTATTGTTAGGTGAAATGACTGAAAAGAAACATAGAGGTCTGGATATAAATTTTGTTAAATGTTTTTTTTCTTGAGTATGACACTGGGACAGTCAAGAAAATTACCCTCAACAGGCCTGGGTACCATGAAAAGATTAAGGACAAGGCAGAAATAAGAGAATGATACACAAAAGGAAAAGTACAGGTTGAAAGAATAGTCGAAGTAATGAAGACCTAGAGATATGGTAGGATTAGGCCCTGAGATGACTGTAGGTCTGCTTTCTGAAGGAAGATAGGTCATAAGAATTCCGAAAGACAGAAGGGGGAAGAGAGCTCCATAGTCCGGAGGTGGATGGGAAAAAGCAGTCACTGCACCAACCAATCCGCGAGCTACAAATCTCTACACAGTACCTGTGAGACGAGGCCACTTGACGAGAGTTATGCAGCCTTGGAGGCAAGGGAGGAATACAACTCGCCAACTCTTCAGAGCAGCGATGGAAATAGTAACAAAGAAAACGAGAAAGGGATGATATTTACGGTGCAGAGAAATAGAATCAAGATTATAAGTAAGAGAAGGGTTATTGGCGAGTCACATTGTTTTAGATTCAACGCTCTCTAGGAAATAATTATAATTATATGCGGAGTTAGAAATGTGGATTATGTATTTCCTCCAAAACAAACAAAAGGCTATCTGGATTCCTAATATGTTAATAGAATTAAGAGGATATATTTTGTTAGTTTCGAAGATATTGGGGCTATCAAGAGGAGAAGAAGATGAAGAGATAGAAATTATGTCTTGGAGGTATTAAATTTAACTAAATTTTGGTTGCCCCACTCAGATACTCTCTGCAAATGGGAGTTGAGACTTGAAGAAAGAGTGACACAAGAGTCATAACGAGTAGCAGATGAAGGTTGTGAAGAGAAGGCAGAGGAAACATGAAAGGTAAAATCGTCGGGAAAGGTGTGGAGAAGAGAGGAGGATGGGGATTGGAGGAAATCGTTGATGAAAAAAGAAAAAGTGTAGGTGAAAGAACAGAGCCCATTGGAACACAGTTGGTAACTGGGAATGAACTACAGTAGGTCTTGTGCCATCAGTAACCTCAGATATAAAACGGTCAGAAAGAAAACTTGAAAATCAGAGAGCAGAGATAAGGGCAAAGACATAAACAGGAAGTTTGGCTGATGGAGCCTTGTGCCAGACTCTGTCAAAATCCTTTGAGATATCAAGGGTGACGACAAAGAATTCTCCATAGTTCTTCGGAGAAGATGACCATACATGAGTGAGATAGGACCGAGGTCACCAGTGTATCTTGCCTTGCGGAAACCGTACTGATGATCAGAAATAAGTGAGTTAGATTCAGTATGTTTCAAGAAATTAGAGATGAGCAAAGTTTCTAATACTTTATCGAATGAAGAGATTAAGGCAGTAGGTCGATAGTTGGAAGTAATAGAGTGGTCACCCTTCCTAGGAACAAACTGAACTGGAGAGTGCTTCCAAGATGAAGGGTAGATACTGCTTGATAGAATGAAGCAAAAGAGATGGCAAAGCATGGGAGCCAGCTCATTTACAAACTCCTTAAGGAACTTTACAGGGATACCATCAAATTTGGAAGCCTTGTTCGTCTTTAGAGAGCGAAGAGACTTATGGACTTTACGTGAGGAAAAAATAAGAGAGGGCATAGTGTTAGAGAGGGGTAAAGTACGAGGGAATGAAATGTTTGTCCGTACGTGCATATTAATTATTGTATGAATATTAATTTCATTTTAATATAATCTTATTTTGTGGAGCGTATTGTAAAGTATTTTGTAGACATGCATATTGACAGTGAATATATTTTCTCTTTTCAGGTATGTACAAGATTCTCAGCATTCAAGTGTTGACATTCCAGGTGCAATAGCAGGATTACAGGTAAAGTGAGTAAAGAATATTGTTATATCATAAGAAATGGCATGATAGTTTTACGTGCATTGCAAGGAGTTGATGTATTATGTAATATTGCGTTGAAGTCAATTTATATATTTGATCCATTGCTACCATAAACCTTCTTATCTCTCTAATTGTGTTGTAAGTAAGTTGCAGTCAGTTATGACTCCAACAACATTTTTCCGGATGTTAATATTGCAGTTAAGTGTACTTACCTTAATACTGATTAAGGGGCTCATTCTTCACCATTGTGAGGACTGAAGTTTAATCTGTATTGAACTAAGCGTTTTACCTTAAGAAAAGACGTTCTCTCCAGACTCTTATATATGGGAGAAGCACTCTCTATACACTTTTCAATGGAGATATTTGATGCATGATGTCTATGCATTTGAGTAAATTATAGTACTTTCTGATGCTATTCCCTTATGTTAAGTATCCAGAGATATTCTTCCCATTATCTGATTCCATGGACAGTTACTAGGAAATAAGAGGACTTGAACAGTTGTTGTTGAGGGTTTGCATTGGGAAGAGTATATATTGGCCCTTGTGAAGGAAGCGTCATCGGACCATTGTCTTTTTTCCAGTAAATCTTTTCAACAGTGTTAACATAGCCTGATATTTCAGGCTTGATCTTCGAAAACTTTCAAACCATAAATGCAAGAAACTATTGCAGAAGATTATTTCTGGCGAAGAGATCTATATCCTAAATGGGAAAAGCTTTCTATATGCTCATCGTGTTAGGGGTTAAAGTAAAGTAACAATCCTTTCTGATGCAATGCTATTTCATATATATATATATATATATATATATATATATATATATATATATATATATATATATATATATATATATATATATATATATATATATATATATATATATATATATATTATGAGTGTGACACTGGAAATTGAAAAAAAAACTGCCCTCATCAATAAAGGCCTGGGCACTAGAAAGCATTAAGACTAAGGAAAAGAAAAAGGTCATGGACAAGGCAGAGATGAGGTAGTGATGCACAAAGGAAAAGGACACTGAAAAATTAGTCAAAGTACTGAGTACCTAGAGATATGAAGTATTAGGCCCTGAGATGACGATAAATCCCCTTTTTGAAGAAAGGTTATAAGAATTTGGAAAGACACAATAAGGAAGAGAGTTCCAGAGTCTGGAGGTAGATGGGAAGAAGCAGTCGCTGCACTGACCAATCCACTAGCTACAAAGCTCCAAAAAGTACCTGTGGGACGAGACCACTTGGCGTGTGTTATTCGGCCTTGGCAGTGGGGTAGGGATGCAACTTGCCAACTCACCAGATCAGCGATGGAAGTAGTAGCGATAGAAAAGAGAAATGGATGCTACCTTACGGCAAAGAGAAACAGAATCCAGATTAGAAGTAAGAGAAGGATCATTAATGAGTCTGACTGTCTTAGATTTAACCCTATCAAAGAGATAAGTATGAGAAGAAGCACCCCAGATCTGTGAGCAGTATTCTAAGCAGGAACGGATAAGATCTTTATAGATTTTAAGTAACTGTAAAGAGTTAAAGTAATGACGAAAATGAAACAGCCCCCCCAATTTTTGGGTACAGATTTAGAAATTTGGATTATATGATTCCTCCAAGACAAGTTAGAGGCTATATGGATTCCTAATGTGTTGATAGAATTAAGAGGGTAAATTTCGTTAGATTCGAAGACAGTAGGGCTATCAGGAGGGGGAGAAGATAAGGAGATAACCAGAAACTGTGTCTTGGAGGCATTAAATTTGACTAAATTTTGTGTGCCCCACTCAGATACCCTCTGCAAATCGGAGTTGAGAGTAGAAGAAAAAGTGATATGAGACTGATTACGAGTAGTAGATAAAGGTTGTGAAGATAAGGCAGAGGAAAAGTGAATGGTAGAATCGTCGGCGAAGGCGTGAAGATGGGGACTATAGAAGATCATTGATGAAGAGAAGGAACTGAGTAGGTGAAAGAACAGAGCCCTGTGGAACATCACTGGTAACAGGGAATGGGCTAGATGTTGCACTGTCAGCTGCTACAGGTATAACATAGTCAGAAAGAAAACTGGAAATCAGAGAACAGAGAGAAGGGGTAAAGCCATAGGCAGGGAGTTTGGCCAACAAAGTCTTATCCCAGACTTTGTCAAAATCCTTAGAGATGTCAAGGGCGCTGACAAAGGATTCCCAATAGTTCCTCAAAGATGATCATAAATGAGTATGATAGGACAGGATCTTGCCTTGTGGAAGCCGTATTGGTGATCAGAGATAAGTGAGTTAGATTCAAGACATTTCAAGAAGTGAGCATTGAGCAAAGTTTTGAAAGCTTTAGCGACAGAAGAGATCAGGGCAATAGTTCGCTAGTTTGAAGAAATAGAGCAGTCACCCTTCTTAGGAACAGGTTTCATTAGAGCATGCTTCCATGATGAAGGATAGATACTGGTTGAAATAATGAGGTGAAAAAGAGAGCAAATCGCGTTGGCCAGTTCATTTGCTAACTCCTTAAGGAACCTTGCAGGGATACCATCGGGACCAGATGCCTTGTTTATCATTAGCGAGCAAAGAACCTTATGAACTTTGTGTGAAGAAGGGCTAAGGGAGGGTATAGGGTTGGAGAAGGGTAAAGATTGAGGGACAGGTGCGGTGGAATTGTTTATGGAAGAGTTGGCAGAAATATGAGAGCACATAGAGGGGCTTTATTAGCGGGAGAGCAAGCAATAGAACCATCACAACGAATGAGAGGGAGAAAGCTTGAGTTACAGAAGTTTATTGAGAGGTTTTGGGATGAGGACCAGAAACATTTGTTAGTGGGAGAGGAGTTAAGGTCCTCAACTTTCCTTCTTATATATAGAGCTTTAGACCTTCAAGTCTGAACAGTACATTGATTCATATATATATATATATATATATATATATATATATATATATATATATATATATATATATATATATATATATATATATATTTCCAAAATAATTTCTGGACGAGAGGAATTTTACTCTTCAACTGGGATATTTGATGCATTGTGTTTCTTCAACTCCTGTAAATATTTTGCAGTTTTCTCCGATGCCTTTTATGGATACTAAATATCAGGAGATTCCCTTCCTTCTATATATATATATATATATATATATATATATATATATATATATATATATATATATATATATATATATATATATAGATATGATCTTGTAAAGATAAATAACCCTGACAACTTGAATAAGCCCATAATCAAACTTGTAATTTTAAATAGCCCTGTAATTAAACTGGTAAAGTTGAATAACCTGTTGTTTGTCTTTATAAGAACCAGTTGAAATCTTGTAGGAATAAAGAAACTTTATTCACACAAATACGCAAATGCAAGTAAAAGGGAAAACAATTAATAATTACCTTGTAATTACAAATAACCCCTATAACTACCTTGTAAATAGGACGAACCCCAAGACTTGTAAAGATGAATAACTAAAAGGACCGTTTAGGTTATTTATTTTTACAAGATCATATATATATATATATATATATATATATATATATATATATATATATATAGAGAGAGAGAGAGAGAGAGAGAGAGAGAGAGAGAGAGAGAGAGAGAGAGAGAGAGAGAGAGAGAGATATATATATATATATATATATATATATATATATATATATATATATATATATATATATATATATATATATATATATATATATATATATATATATATATATATATATATATATATATATTATATAATTGCTGGTTTGGATGTGATTTGTAAAGAATCTTAATATTATTTATGTGTTAAAAAAAAAGAAATCATGATACCAGCAATAAGTATTCAAGTTTTCCATGTCTTCGGTGGCATTCATGATATTGCCGATTATGTTGCCAAAGTTGGGAAGTTTTTTTTCACAGAATCAAGACGGTGTATAGTGAGAAGTCTTTTAAGGCTGTTCTGAGATGTATGATATTTTATTGCATTTACAAATGTTTAGGAAGGTGGCATTCCTACTATAATAATTCACTCGAGTTTATGGTTTGTATTTCAGCATTTAGAAAAGAGGTACTGGAGGGCTTGGAAGTAAAAACCAATAAGAAATGATGATTCTTTCTCTGTGAATTGGTAATATTCCTTTAGAAAAACTTACCGTGAACGAGGTGATGATGACGGACATACTCGTGTACATAGGTATTTTACAATTATTTTTACGTTTACGTACTGTATAAGCCCTCCCTGCACTGTTAAAAAACACCCTTTTCTTTATAAATAACAGCATGCAACGTAAATTTATATGAAAGTAATAGATAAAATTACGGTGAATGAAGTGGTAATTACATGACATACTCATGTACATAGGTATTTTACAATTATTTTTATGTTTACGTACTGTATAAACCCTCCCTGCATTGTTAAAAAAACACCCTTTTCACTATAAATAACAGCAAGCAGCGTAAATTTACATTTTCAATAAAAAAAATTAAAATACTGAAAATTTTTATTTTTTCAATATTTTAATATTTTTGCATATACCCATAAAATAAAATAATAATTTATCAAAAAAAAAAAAAAACGCGATACAGTGAGAACGTGAACCAAGCAACGCGATACAGGGGGGGAACACTGTATATATATATATATATATATATATATATATATATATATATATATATATATATATATATATATATATATATATATATATATATATTTATATATGTACGGTGTTACCCCGGTTATTCGAGCTTCTTGGTTCGCGTTCTCACTCTATCGCGGTTTTTTTTTGGGATAAATTATTATTTTATTTTATGGGTATACGCAAAAATATTAAAATATTGAAAAAAAAAACATTTTCAGTATTTTAATTTTTTTTTTAAATTTTCGTTGCGTGCTGTTATTTATAATGTAAAGGGTATTTTTTTTAACAGTGCAGGGAGGGTTTATACAGTTCGTAAACGAAAAAATAATTGTGATTACCTAAGTGTGTTTACGGGAAAGAGCCCAAAGCTCGTATCTTCCCGTCTCCTCATCGATTCCATTTTATACTTAGTGATGCTTATCATACCTGTCGTTAAAACTATGGATTGAGATAGCATTAACTACCTCCCCGCTTAGCGAATTCCAATTATCAACTACTCTTACACTGAAAAAGTATTTCCTTACATCCTGCAAAGAAGTTTTCTTACGAAGCTTCAAACTATGACCTCTAGTTCTAGAGCCAGCCATATCAAAATATCGATCCCTATCCACTCTATCATAACCATGAAGGAATTTAAAGACTGTCACCATATCCCCCTTCATTCTTCTAGCTTCGAGTGATGGTAAGTCTAATTCCCTCAGCCTCTCATCATAACTGAGATTGCGTATTTCTGGCACCAGTTTCGTGGCATATCTTTGAACTTTTTCAAGCTTAGCTATGTGCTTCTTCAAGTGCGGATTCCAAAAGGGGGCTGCATATTCGAGTTTTGGCCTCACATAGGTTACATAAATAGTTCTGAACATTTCCTTGTCCATGTGCCTGAAGGCTACCCTTACATTTGATAAGAATGCATATGCTGCCCTTACTATGCCATTTATATGTATTTCTGGATTGTAAATGAGTATGTGTGTCACGTCATCATCACCTCATTCATGGTAATTTTATCTATCACTTTCATAAAAATTTACGTTGCTTGCTGTTATTTATAATGTAAAGGGTGTTTTTTTAACAGTGCAGGGAGGGTTTATGCAGTACGTAAACGAAAAAATAATTGTTAATGAGTATGTATGTCACGTCATTATCACCTCATTCACCGTAATTTTATCTATCACTTTCATAAAAATTTACGTTGCTTGCTGTTATTTATAATGTAAAGGGTGTTTTTTTAACAGTGCAGGGAAGGTTTATACAGTACGTAAACGAAAAAATAATTGTAAATGAGTATGTATGTCGCGTCATTATCACCTCATTCACCGTAATTTTATTTATCACTTTCATAAAAATTTACGTTGCTTGCTGTTATTTATAATGTAAAGGGTGTTTTTTCAACAGTGCAGGGAGGGTTTATACAGTACGTAAACGAAAAAATAATTGTAAATGAGTATGTATGTCACGTCATCATCGCATTCACGGTAAGTTTTCCTATCACTTTCATAAGAATTTACGTTGCTTGCTGTTATCTATAATGTTAAGGGTGTTTTTTTTTAACTGTGCAGGGAGGGTTAATACAGTACGTAAACGAAAATATAATTGTAAATGATATGTATGTCACGTCATTATCACCTCATACACTGTAATTTTATCTATCACTTTCATAAAAATTTACGTTGCTTGCTGTTATTTATAATGAAAAGGGTGTTTTTTTAACAGTGCAGGGAGGGTTTATACAGTGTAAACGTAAAGATATATTAAAATATCTATGTACATATAGGCGGATCCTACTTCGCGGATTTCCTGGTTCGCGGTGGGTCCCGGAACCAAACTACCGCGATAAGTGAGGCAACACTGTATATATATACAGTGTTCCTTCGTTTATCGTGAAGGTTCGGTTCCGGGACCCGGCACGAGACAGAAATTTTCGCGAAGTAGGATCACCCTATATGTACATAGATATTTTGCTTTATTTTACGTTTACACTGTATAAACTGTATAAACCCTCCCTGTACTGTTAACAAACCACCCTTTACATCATAAATAACAGCATGCAAGCATAAATTATATGAAAGTGATAGATAAACTTACTGTGAATGAGGTAGTAATGACATGACATACTCATGTACATAGGTATTTTACAATTATTTTTACGTTTACTGTATAAACCCTCCCTGCACTGTTAAAAAACCACCCTTTACTTTATAAATAACAGCACGCAACGTAAATTTATATGTACGTGATAGGTAAACTTACCATGAATGAGGTGGTAATGAGTTTGTAGACGCCAGAGGAAATTATTCCGCAGCCAATAACAGCTTTACGGCTGTTATTCATTGAGGCCAAAATAGCGGCCGACATCCGTAAACCTTTTTCTTTATTTCAACATATCTAAGAGTTTCACCTTATGTGTTATGGTTAACATCTTCCTTTGCCACTTAGGCTCACTACCAGAAGCCTTAGAAGATGAAGGATGCTTGGGAGGCATTGCAAAGGTTAATATACACGAGTAAAGAAATCACAAACAAAACGTATTAATATGCACAACGTGAACGGCGCACACGTGAGTTAGACTGAACGAGTGAGGCGAGACAATAGAAGATGGTGGGAGAACCAAACTACAGTGAAAAAGCCAATCAGACCCCATGATACAGATCTCTCACTCTTTCAGCCAATAGCATTCCATGAACTATCTCACGTAGGTGCGAGCCTTTGTCAGAAACGCTGATACCAGTACCTTATTTTACTGGGTGCAATACAGTTAGTATTTATGTTTTTTACTAATTTTTACTATTTTATTATTCTTAGGCTAAGAAATAGGTTTTTTTTTATCAATAAAATCATGAAATTACTGGAAATTTTAATATATATGCTAGCTCACGTAGGTGCGACCCCAATACATTGTACGCTATCAGGAAGTATTTCACATGATGCAATACTGTGAGTTATATATCTAAATTTATGTTTTTTACTATTTTTTACTGTTTTATTACTCTTAGGCTAGGAAATACTTGTTTTATCAATAAAATAATGAAAATTTCAATATGTACTAGCTCACGTAGGTGTGACCCTTTTCGTTTTCCGAAACACTGATACCGGTATCGTATTTTACATGGTGCAATACTGTTAGTATTTATGTTTTTTACTATTTTTTACTGTTTTATTATCCTTAGGCTTAGAAATACGTTTTTTTATCAATAAAATCATGAAACTATTGGAAATTTTAATATATGCTAGCTCACGTAGGTGCGACCCCAATACATTGTACGCTATTGGACAGTATTTCACATGATGCAATACTGTGAGTCATATATCTAAATTTATGTTTTTTACTATTTTTTACTGTTTTATTACTCTTAGGCTAGGAAATACTTGTTTTATCAATAAAATAATGAAAATATCAATATGTACTAGCTCACGTAGGTGCGACCCTTTTCATTTTCCGAAATGCTGATACCGGTATCGTATTTTACATGGTGCAATACTGTTAGTATTTATGTTTTTTACTATTTTTTACTGTTTTATTATTCTTAGGCTAAGAAATGCGTTTTTTTATCAATAAAATCATGAAACTACTGGAAATTTTAATATATATGCTAGCTCACGTAGGTGCGACCCCAATACATTGTACGCTATCGGACATTATTTCACATGATGCAATACTGTGAGTCATATATCTATCTAGATTTATGTTTTTTACTACTTTTTACTGTTTTATTACTCTTAGGCTAGGAAATACTTGTTTTATCAATAAAATAATGAAAATTTCAATATGTATTAGCTCACGTAGGTGTGACCCTTTTCGTTTTCCGAAACACTGATACCGGTATTGTATTTTACATGGTGCAATACTGTTAGTATTTATGTTTTTTACTATTTTTTACTGTTTTATTATTCTTAGGCTAAGAAATACGTTTTTTTATCAATAAAATCATGAAACTATTGGAAATTTTAATATATGCTAGCTCACGTAGGTGCGACCCCAATACATTGTACGCTATCGGACAGTATTTCACATGATGCAATACTGTGAGTCATATATCTAAATTTATGTTTTTTACTATTTTTTACTGTTTTATTACTCTTAGGCTAGGAAATACTTGTTTTATCAATAAAATAATGAAAATTTCAATATGTACTAGCTCACGTAGGTGCGACCCTTTTCGTTTTCTGAAACGCTGATACCGGTATCGTATTTTACATGGTGCAATACCGTTAGTATTTATGTTTTTTACTATTTTTTACTGTTTTATTATTCTTAGGCTAAGAAATACTTTTTTTTATCTATAAAATCATGAAACTACTGGAAATTTTAATATATGCTAGCTCACGTAGGTGCGACCCTTTGCGTTTTCCGAAACGCTGATACCGGTATCGTACTTTCTATGGTGCAGAGTTACATGTTCAAATTTATGTTTTTTTTACTATTTCTTACTGTTTTATTATTCGTAGGCTGGGAAATAAATTTTTTTTATCAATTAAATAATGATTTTTTTTTCAATAAAAAAGTGAAAATACTGAAAATTTTTATTTTTTTAATATTTTTGCATATACCCCCCAAAAAAAAAAAAAATTACAAAAAAAATCGCGATACATTGAATTCGCGAGGGAAGAAATGCGATAGAGTGAAGGATCACTGTATATATATATATATATATATATATATATATATATATATATATATATATATATATATATATACACAGTGTTCCTTCCATTATCGCGAGGGTTCGGTTCAGCCTATATGTACATAGATATTTTAATTTATTTTTACGTTTACTCCGTATAAACTGTATAAACCCTCCCTCTACTGTTAACAAACCACCCTTTACTTCATAAATAACAGCATGCAAGCGTAAATTTATATGACATACTCATGTACATAGGTATTTTACAATTATTTTTACGTTTACTGTATAAACCCTCCATGTACTGTTAAAAAACCACCCTTTACTTTATTGCTTCGAATAATAATAATAATAATAATAATAATAATAATAATAATGATAATAGTGATGATGATGATAATAATAATAATAATAATAATAATAATAATAATAATAATAATAAAAACATCAACAACAACAACAACAACAATAATAATAATAATAATAATAATAATAATATTAATAATAATAATACTTCCTCCGTGTTCCCCTGTGTGTTGCAAAAGTCTACGAAATGGGGAGGAGCGAGGGGACTGGGAAACTCCTCCTCTATATTTAATCTGTTCAAGGAGTCAGAGTATTATGTCTTGACTCAGCCACTCCTCTTATAAGGGGAAAATGGCTTAAGTATAATAATAATAATAATGATAATGATGATGATGATAATAATAATAATAATAATATTAATAATAATAATACTAATAAAATAATAATAATAATAATAATAATAATAATAATAATAATTATTATTATTAGTATTATTATTATTATTATTATTATCATTATTTTTATTATTTATTATTATTATTATTATTATTATTATTATTTTTATTATTATTATTATTATTATTATTATTATTATTATTTTTATTATTATTATTATTATTATTATTATTATTATTATTATTATTATTATTATTATAACAAATATTATTAGGGTGCTATCTTTAGTCCTCTTCTTACATGCATGACGCAATAAACCTTGACTACGGTTACTACCTTCAGTTCTCTTTTGACATGTTTGACACAGTAAAAGTTGATAACGGTACTAACCTTCTGTCCACTTTTGATATGTTTGACACAATAAATTTTGACAGCGGTACTACCTTCAGTCCTCCTTTGATATGTTTGACACAGTAGAACTTGACAATGGTACTAACCTTCTGTCCACTTTAGATATGTTTGACACAATAAATTTTGACAGCGGTACTACCTTCAGTTCTCTTTTGACATGTTTGACACAGTAAAACTTGATAACGGTACTAACCTTCTGTCCACTTTTGATATGTTTGACACAATAAATTTTGACTACGGTACTACCTCAAGTTCTCTTTTGACATGTTTGACACCGTAAAACTTGATAACGGTACTAACCTTCTGTCCACTTTGGATATGTTTGACACAATAAATTTTGACAGCGGTACTACCTTCAGTCCTCTTTTGACATGTTTGACACAGTAGAACTTGACAATGGTACTAACCTTCTGTCCACTTTTGATATATTTGACACAATAAACTTTGACTCCGGTACTACCTTCAGTCCTCCTTTGATATGTTGGACACAGTAAAATTTGACAATGGTACTACCTTCTGTCAACTTTTGATATGCTTGACACTAAAATTTGACAACGGTACTACCTTCTGTCCACTTTTGATATGCTTGACACAGTAAACTTTGACAATGGTACCACCTTCGGTCCTCTTTTGACATGTTTGACGCAATAAACCTTGACTTCTGTACTACCTTCAGTCCTCATGACATGTCTGGCACAATGAACCTTGATGATTAGTTTAAAAAAAAAATGCAGACGTGGTTGTTTGTAAGCTGATCCCATATAAGTATGACAAAAATATTTTGATATACAAACAAAAAAAATGTAAGAGTTCTTGAATTTACAAAGACACTTTTACGAACGTTTCATTCGGAAAAAAAAAAAAAATTACTCCACATTTTCCTGGCCGAACAACACAGAACTTACTACACAGTGCCGAGCGTTTAAGTAACTTTTCATTCAGAAATAAGTCATAAAGCTTCAACAATTGAAACATTACTTTTCTTCACCTAATTAAAGATATAAATGGACTTATGAAGCATGGCGTTCTAGACTTATTATATACGAATCATTATAATGAATTGATGAGTAACTCTCCATTCTTACACACGCACACATTCACACACTTTCCGGAGTGTGTAAATTCATTCATAAAATGAAAGACGAGAACAAAGGGAGAGAACTTCAATATAAACAAACAAACAAACAAACAAACATTTATATCCATTTTGTACAATGGTTATTCTGACCTTAATAGTCTGCATGAGTGGTCAGAAAAGTGGTTAATGAAATTAATACATCAAATTGTTAGGCAATGAGAACAGGAAAGAGTGCAAGATGTCCCATGTTTGGGTACTCAGTAGTAGGTGCAGAACTTCAAGTGACAGAGATTGAAAGAGATCTTGAGGTAAATGCATTGGGAGTGTTGTCTTCGGATATGCATATAAATGATATAGTAAATGCTGCATACGCTCTCTTACCAAATTGTAAGGGTAGTCCTCAGGCACATGGACAAGGAAATGTTCTGAAATTATTATGTGAGGCCAAAACTCGAATATGCAGCGCCGTATTGGAATACGCAATTGAAAATACATATAGATAAGCTGGAAAAAGTTCAAATCATGTGTCGAAGCAAGTGACAAAGGTACACAATTTCACTTATGAGAAAAGGCTGAGAGAGTTAGACCTATCATCACTTGAAGCATGCTTGAAGAAGGGGGATATGGTGATGGTTTTTAAATTCTTTCAAGGTTTCAGAAGAGTGAACAGGGTGCAATATATTGGGTTCGGAGGCTCTAGAACCAGAGGTCATGGTACGAATTTCCATTAGATAAGTTCATTGCAGGATGTAAGGAAGTACTTGTTTAGTGTAAAACTATTTAATGATTGAAATTTGCTTTGCGAGGAAGCAATAAATGCTAAATGCATTCATATTTTTAAGGACAAATATGGTATGTATCATTGAGTGAAAAATTGCAAATGATCAGGAGATGGGAGAGCTATGAGCATACGGCTCTTTCCCGAAAGCACAATTAGGTAAGACACACACACACACACACACACACACACACACACACACACACACACACACACACACACACACACACACACACTTCAGAAATATTTACATGACTCTGCAATTATTAATATCTCACAGGAATACAACACTAAAGAGACTGGATGCATTAAACTCAATATGTAAAAATAATCTTTTACATTTTTAAATCTATCATATATGGTCACTTGCTGATCTGGTCCCTTAGGAAACTTTAGGATTTTTTTCAGTGATATAACAATGAATGGTGTAAAAGCTCTTAGCTGAAGCCCAGTCATGTGCAAGTTTCTCTGTAAAGAATATAATAATAAACACTCTCTTCACAGAAGAATAACACCTACTGCCATGATTTCTGTCAATGTAATGCTATCCTTCTAAGCTCCTCCCTTTGGTTCTCAGAGTAGGATGAATTAATACTAAAAGGACTGCATTAGCTAAAGCGTTTGAAAACTTCTGTAGTGTTTATAATCATGCTATTGGGTATAAAGGAAATATGAATCTCTTAAGCTAGAGCATTTGAAAACTTCTATTATAGACATTCATTGGCACTATAGAATAAATGCTGACGAGGTAGAATTTTTTGAAAAAGATTGTGCAACGATAGTCCCACTTTGGTGGGATAGTGATATGAAAGACTCTAAGTATATTTCTTTTCATATTCAATAGTGACAAAAAAAAAGAAAAGAAAAGGAATCCATAATGGATTTTTTTTTGTTGAATTCAATTTTACAGAGCTTTAATATATCATGTCAATTCAGTATTTTTCTCTAAAGGTTTTTCCTATGGAATCCTTCCTCACCTCTTTTTTTGTCCCACTCTCTTCTTTGATGTCTGTTTCCATCATTCAACTTCTGAATTAGTATATTTTATGAATATTTCATCACTTTGAGTTGAAACCAAGTAGACATTTCACTCTCTTTTTCTCTTCCATTCTAGTTGTTCTATTCCTCCTCGTCTCCTCCTCCTCATTCTCCTCCTCCTCCTTCTCCTCCTACTTCCCTTTCTACTTCCCATCCTCCTCCTCCTTCTCCATCTCCTCCTTCTCCTCCTCCTTGTCCTACTTCCTCTTCATGTTTTTGTTTCATTGCAGATACAAATCCATCTGATGGTTTTTCTCCAACTCTAAATTGCAATAAAATCACTATATAGGTAGCAATAAATCCTCCAATCTGAAATACAGACATGACATTAGACAGTTAATTTGGATTATGCTAAGAGAGAGAGAGAGAGAGAGAGAGAGAGAGAGAGAGAGAGAGAGAGAGAGAGAGAGAGTCATTTATGACCTCAATGACTACGTGCGCTTCTCAACAAGATTCCTAAAACTGCTCTAATGACTACAATAAATTCAGCTATTGGGCGGTTAAACACACACGTGCTACAGAAATACACCAATTTTTTGGTAACAGTATAATTGGTGCTGATTATTTGAACATGTTTCAGGTATTTGTTATCCCACACATCCGCTAGTTGTCTGGGGATGAGAATTTATATAATCGGTGTGAAGGAGCACCTCTCCACTGCCATCATAATTCAATACTAGCAAGAAAAATGATAGGAAAGTAGCCACGTGTAGAGAATGTCTCTAAATCTCATTGAAGAAATGAAAGTAGCCACGTGTAGAGAATGTGTCTAAATCTCATTGAAGAAATGAAAGTAGCCACGTGTAGAGAATGTGTCTAAATCTCACTGAAGAAATGAAAGTGGCCACGTGTAGAGAATGCCTCTAAATCTCATTGGAGAAATGAAAGTAGCCACATGTAGAGAATGCCTCTAAATCTCATTGAAAAAATGAAAGTAGCCACATGTAGAGAATGCCTCTAAATCTCATTGAAGAATATGAATTTGTTTGCAACTCCATAGACCTGCGTTTTCCTCAGTGCCTTCTCTTCAGCTGTTATCAAACTAAACATGTGTCATGCTTTAAAAAATTAACTACACCTCTATTCATCTCAGATTAAAAGATATATCTGGGCTGTATATAGTACCTGATGTTATATTAATGAATATTCTAAGAGTACTCTCATTATTTTTAGCTTTTGAGTACAGTCTATTGCAATAGAATGAGTAGAGGTATATAGTGAACTTTTATTTAATATATATATATATATATATATATATATATATATATATATATATATATATATATATATATATATATATATATATATATATATATATATATATATATATATAAAAGTAGTTCTTCAATACTTACGTCAATAAGCCTTGCTTTAGACGCCACAAAGAACCCACCAATGCTGCTGTTTGGAAACCCATCCAATAGCTCCAGAAGGTAAGTAAACTAGCAAAAGACATTCGTAATTAGTTATTATTATTATTATTATTATTATTATTATTATTATTATTATTATTATTATTACTATTATTATTATTATTATTATTATTATTATTATTATTATTATTCTTTTTATTATTATTATTATTATTATTATTCCCTGCGTGTCTTAAGAGGTGACTAAAAATGGACGGGCGAGGGGACTGGGAATCCCCCCCTTGTATTAACCTACTGTGAGACGTCAAAGAAGAAGAGGAGTAGAGGGAAGAATAACTTCTCCCCAAACTCTAGTTTTGGGGTGTCTAAATGTGTGTGGTTGTAGTACGATAGAGTGCAAAAGATGTGAGATTGGATATATGTTTGGTAGGAGGAGGATGGATGTATTGGCATTGTGTGAGACGAAGATGAATGGAAAAGGAGAAGTGGCATTTGGTGATGTGACAGGTAGGGTGTCTGGGGTTGAAAGGGGGAGAGCGAGAGAAGGTGTGGCATTATTGTTGAGTGAATGGATGATAAATAATGTAGTGGAATGGAAAGAAGTGTCATCTAGGCTGATGTGGATGAGGGCTAGGATAGGTAGGGAATGTTGGGCTTTTGTTAGTGTGTATGGGCCAGGATGTGAGAGAAGTGAGGAAGAGCGGGATGAATTCTGGAATGAGTTAACTAGGTGTGTGGATGGTCTGAGTAGAAGGAACTATGTAGTTGTGTTGGGTGACTTGAATGTCAGAGTGGGTGATGGAGAGGTAGAAGGTGTTGTAGGAAAGCATGGGGTACCAGGTGGGAATGCGAGTGGCGAGAGACTGTTAGATATGTGTGGAGCAAGAGTTGGTGATAAGCAACAGTGTTTTCGAGAAGAAATTAATAAATAAGTATACATGGATGAGAGTGGCAAATGGAAGAGTGAAAGAAAGAGCATTGATGGATTATGTGTTGGTAGCAAAGAGCATAATTGGTAGAGTGAAAGATGTGCATGCATTTAAGGGTGTGGCTACTGGGATGTCTGATCATTTTTTGGTTGAAGCAAAAGTGGTAGTAGCAAAAGAGTGGGGAAATAGAGTGGGGGATATAGAAGGGAAATGGTGAAGGTGGAAGAGTTGAAAAAGCCAGAGAAGAGACAGGAATATCAGGACAGGTTGATAGTGGCATATATATATATATATATATATATATATATATATATATATATATATATATATATATATATATATATATATATTTGTTTTTTTTTTATGATTGTGACACCAGAACTGGCCAAAAAAATTAAGAAAAATAAAGCAGCCCTCATCAGGTATGGACACGAAGAATACATAAAGTAAAGAGAAACAGAAATGGAGAGTGTAATGACTTGTCAGATGTGAAGGGATAACAAGAGATGTGTAATGAATATCCAAGAATATTCAATGTTGATGTAGGCATAGAAAAAGCTATATATATATATATATATATATATATATATATATATATATATATATATATATATATATATATATA
>JAXCGZ010019428.1:2500-56573 GCA_037179515.1 Halocaridina rubra | reverse complement strand
GAGGCAGGACTCTGATAGGATGGGGAGGCGAGGAGAGAGGAAGGTATTGATAGATTGATTGATAGGTAGTGTATATAGAGAGGCAGCAGAGCTGGATGGTAGCTAATGTTTGGCGGGTAGCTGGGGTGAGCCTTTTTTTTTCGGATGCCTGGTAGTCTGGAAGGCTAGAAGCAGACAATTAGGCTAGCAGATTAAAGCTATTTATCTAACTGGAAACAGGGGACTACACCATAAACCGCTAGTGATAAGTATATATGATTATTTAAATAACTTAAAGACAGTACCTCATTTAAGCTGGACTTGTCATGATCAAGAAAATAGATATGCAAAAAAAGCAGAAAATTTTTCCAGTGAGCAGATAGTCATCCTTGTTTTCTGTTGTAATATTGGCTGATGACTATTGAATTATAAAGATTAGAGTAGACTTCTTCCAGCACTGCACACCATTGAAGTTCAATTGTTTAATCTAAATGGCGACAAGAATTTATGGGTTCTAACTGGACCCTTTCTCAAGCACAGGAAGGGGTCCAATTAGAGCCCGAAATATAGCGATACTTTCCATATGTTTCATCGATGGGAATCCTTAGTATGTAACTGCATGAAGATTTTTTTTTTTTTTTTTTTTTGGGGGGGGGCTTTAAGGAATGCTTTGGCTTGCAGTGAGCTGTACTTATACGAATTAATAGTATCTAACATTAAGTCATGTTTGGCCAAGCAGGTTTTGGGACATGTTGTGAAGTTCACTTAAGCCATTAACCAATAGAAATATCCAAATATATGCATAAGTTACTAGGAGTTCTCTGTTGTTGTTGTTTTTTTTTATAATATGGGCCTTAATACCTTCTATGACCTGTATTTATATTGTACACATCCGTTTATCAGCTGAACGAACGCTTATTAATCACATTTGACGTTTAAACTATTTACATAATCCGGGATTACCAGCTCTTACCAGTTGGTCGAAAAGGTCGGAAGCTTGAAGTATAGGAGTAACGTAGGTAGTCTCAAGAAAAGCCGGTCGGGTAATTTTTGGCGACGCCGTTTTGGCGAGACCCATATGGCGCCGTGAATGGCGCCTTTACTAAATTAAATATAGTTTATTTTTTTATGATTGTGACACCAGGACGGGAGAAAAAATCTTCTCTCATCGGGCCTGGGCACGAAGAAAGCAAAGTAATTAGAATATAGATGTAGAATGTTGTGACTTGTCAGATGTGAGTTTATTTTTATGATTGTGACACCAGGACGGGCCAAAATAAATAATAAAATAAAACAGCCCTCATCGGGCCTGGGCACGAAGAATACATAAAGTTATGAGAAACATAGATTGAGAGTGTAATGACTTGTCAGATGTGAAGGGATAATAAAAGATGTAACGAATATCCAAGAATATTAGGTGTAGATGTAGGCATAGAAGGAAGAATTAAAATCGAACTGTCGTGAACACTCCTATTAAAGTGCAAAAGACCCTTCAGCTGTGGCATCACAACGGACGGCTGATGCCATGGGTCAGTCTACTACACTAACCTAACCTAAGCTAACTATGCCTATCCAACACAGTTTAGTGCAAAAGCTGCAACCCCAAAACAGATTAGCGCCAAAAGAGCGACGCCAAAAGGGCGGTGCCAAACGGTGGCGCCAAATAGTGCCATTTCACTGGAGAGTGGAGAAGATAGATGAAACCAAAAGCTATTAAAAGTTTTATGGCAGGTCACAGATACAGTGGCTTTCTGTGTGCTTATTTTTTTTTCTATGATATAGAAGCGAAGCCATGAGTACAGACCTGAGTACCCTACAGCTACAGACACATTGAAAGACAATATAACTTTTCAGTGAATAATAAAAAAAAAATTGGATTGAAGGAGGAGACCTGGTTACATTAGAGAAACGTAGACCTTCTGGATTTTGAACTTTTGATATTATAAAGAAAGTAATAGTGAGAGATATGGGAAAGCTACAAAAACAACTGATATATTCACTTATTTTTCTACGATGAAGAAACTAGTAGTAAAATATAAGTTTAGAGAAACAGAGAACCTTTGATATTATCAAGTTTTATCTCATACTAACTATACCAGTAGTAAAAGATTTATTTGGACATATTACGAATATAGTGAATCACTGAAAAATTTAATTTTTCTTGAGTAATGCTTGTGTGTTAGCGACTATAACGCATGATTTTTTTTCCCCACTGGGAAACTATGCTGCCGTGTTTCCTATGTTAAAGTAGAATGAACAAGTTCATTTAATTAGTAATTTTTCCCCTTGTTAATTCGGGGTTTCTTTTTTCACAGTAACCTCTTAGGGGCTGGCAGTTGGTTGTGCTCCAATTTTTTTACGGCCGATAACCCTTCCTGATACCACCGCTTTCCATTTTTACGGTCTTGGGACCAGCAAAGACTTCTAACTCTTTCCCTTTTCCTGTGGCTAGATGAGAATGAAGAAGATAATGGAGATTTGAGGAGATGAAAGAGAAAGAGAGAGAGAGAGAGAGAGAGGAGAGAGAGAGAGAGAGAGAGAGAGAGAGAGAGAGAGAGAGAGAGAGAGAGAGAGAGAGAGAGAGCAAAAGTAATCTTGTATTACATACGATGAAACGAATTGCGTTGGACATAAGCAAGCCAGACCCATCTTTGTGCAGACCTATCTGTATACTGAAAAAAAAAAACATGGGCAAAGGTCTACATATATAGGAGAGGAGAGTGACAAGGAATCAGTGCCATGACGGGAATAGCGACAAGAGACAGAAAATGGCAGTAGGAGGAGATAATCAGATCTTTTTGCAAAGTACAATGCACTCTCATAATAGCACTTGATAGAGACAAAAGCTTTTCAGAAATCTTCACAATTCTTCAAAGGCCTCATATTCTCGTGCATACAATATGATATCACTTGTTATCTCTCTCTCTCTCTCTCTCCTCTCTCTCTCTCTCTCTCTCTCTCTCTCTCTCTCTCTCTCTCTCTCTCTCTCTCTCTCTCTCTCTCTCTCTCTCTCTCTCTCTCTCTCTCTCTCTCTCTCTCTCTCTTTCGCCGTTGTGCCTGCCTTCAATAAAGCATAAATCTAGCCCGTTGTGCTAATTTCCAATAAAGGTGTAGCGAAATTGTTGCTAATTTTCAATAAGGGAGCGAAGTGTGTGTGTGCCAACTTGGACCTATAATATAATTTCCATTCTGTCGCTGGGACAGGCTTGAAAGACTAGATATTATTAAGCTTAAAGGCTTTTGGCTATATTTCGCCATTTCCGATTCATTTACCGCCACCCAATATATTCCGCTTCCTCCATCAAACGATATCGTAATCAAAGACCTTTACCTCTTATTGAAGCAAGAGATTTAAATATTGCTTCCAGCCCGATATTAATATTTGTAATATATGTACATTACTGCCTCTCACGCTCGCACACACACACACACGCACACACACATACTCTCGCATACTGAGAGAGAGAGAGAGAGAGAGAGAGAGAGAGAGAGAGAGAGAGAGAGAGAGAGAGAGAGAGAGAGCACGTTGGCAAATTCTGTGAAAAATTGAATTAGATCATCCCAATTCTATAAAATATGTGATATGAGGTTTAGCGACAGTGCTACATCTGGAAATATTAATAAATTATACATAAATATTTGCAAATAAATATAAAAAAAATATAATATTTTTTTCCTTCATAGAGGTTAAAGGAAACTGAGAAAATAGAACTGTTAGATAATATATACAGTGTATATATATATATATATATATATATATATATATATATATATTATATATATATATATATATATATATATATATATGTATGTAATTACCTAATTGTAATTACCTAATTGTGTTTACGGGAAAGAGCCCAAAGCTCGTATCTTCCCGCCTCCTCATCGCTTCCATTTTATACTTAGTGATACTTATCATACCTGTCCTTAAAACTATGGATTGAGATACCATTAACTACTTCCTCGCTTAGCCAATTCCAATTATCAACTACTCTTACACTGAAAAAGTATTTCCTTACATTCTGCAAAGAAGTTTTCTTACGAAGCTTCAAACTATGACCTCTAGTTCTAGAGCCTGCCATATCAAAATATCGATCCCTATCCACTCTATCATAACCATGAAGGAATTTAAAGACTGTCACCATATCCCCCCTCAATCTTCTAGCTTCGAGTGATGGTAAGTCTAATTCCCTCAGCCTTACATCATAACTGACATTTCGTATTTCTGGCACCAGTTTCGTGGTATGTCTTTGAACTTTTTCAAGCTTAGCTATATGCTTTTTTCAAGTGTGGATTCCAAAAGGGGGCTGTATATTCGAGTTTTGGCCTCACATAGGTTACATAAATATTTCTGAACATTTCCTTGTCCATGTGCCTGAAGGCTACCCTTACATTTGATAAGAATGCATATGCTGCCCTTACTATGCCATTTATATGTATTTCTGGAGACAAATCTGCCAGTATGTTTACTCCTAGATCTCTCTCATTTTCTGTCTCTTGAAGTTGTACTCCAGCCACCGAGTAGTCAAGCTTGGGCCTTCTTGCACTTGTACCCATTCTCATTACCTTACATTTTGAAGTATTGAATTTCATTAGCCACTTTTCTGACCACTCGTGCAGATTATTTAGATCCTCCTGAAGTTCTCTACCATTGTTCTCGTTTTTTACTTTCTTCACACTCTTTGGATCATCTGCAAACATATTTATGAATGAATTTACAGACTCTGGTAGGTCATTTACATATACAAGGAACAAAAGTGGCCCTAAAACTGAACCCTGTGGAACTCCACTACTAACTCTTCTCCATTCAGACACTGAGTGTCTTACTCTAACCCTCTGTTCCCTTCCTTCTAAGTAAGTTTTTATCCATTCCAAAACATTTCCACCTATTCTAGCCATTGTTTGCAGCTTCCTAATATGTCTCCCATGTGGAACAGTGTCAAACGCTTTCTGGAAGTCTAGGAATATGCAATCTGCCCAGCCATCTCTTTCCTGTAAGATTCGGCTTACATGTGTCTAAGCCTACCCTTACATTTGCTAAGAAAGCATATGCTGCCCTTACTATGCCATTTACATTCACATCCCAAGACAAATCCTCCAATATGTTTACTCCTAGATTTCTCTCAGTATCTGTCTCTTGAAGCTCTTCACCTGCTATTGAGTACCCAAACATGGAACATCTTGCACTTGTGCCTAGTGTGTGTGTGTGTGTGTGTGTGTGTGTGATTACCTAATTGTGTTTACGGGAAAGAGCCCAAAGCTCGTATCTTCCCGTCTCCTCATCGCTTCCATTTTATACTTAGTGATACTTATCATACCTGCCCTTAAAACTATGGATTGAGATACCATTAACTACCTCCTCGCTTAGCCAATTCCAATTATCAACTACTCTTACACTGAAAAAGTATTTCCTTACATCCTGCAAAGAAGTTTTCTTACGAAGCTTCAAACTATGACCTCTAGTTCTAGAGTCAGCCATATCATAATATCGATCCCTATCCACTCTATCATAACCATGAAGGAATTTAAAGACTGTCACCATATCCCCCCTCACTCTTCTAGCTTCGAGTGATGGTAAGTCTAATTCCCTCAGCCTCTCATCATAACTGAGATTGCGTATTTCTGGCACCAGTTTCGTGGCATGTCTTTGAACTTTTTCAAGCTTAGCTATGTGTGTGTGTGTGTGATCACCTAATTGTGATTACCTAATTGTGTTTACGGGAAAGAGCCCAAAGCTCGTATCTTACCGTCTCCTAATCGGTTCCATTTTATACTTAGTGATACTTATCATACCTGTCCTTAAAACTATGGATTGAGATACCATTAACTACCTCCTCGCTTAGCCAATTCCAATTATCAACTACTCTTACACTGAAAAAGTATTTTCTTACATCCTGCAAAGAAGTTTTCTTACGAAGCTTCAAACTATGACCTCTAGTTCTAGAGCCAGCCATATCAAAATATCGATCCCTATTCACTCTGTCATAACCATGAAGGAATTTAAAGACTGTCACCATATCCCCCCTCACTCTTCTAGCTTCGAGTGATGGTAAGTCTAATTCCCTCAGCCTCTCATCATAACTGAGATTGCATATTTCTGGCACCAGTTTCGTGGTATGTCTTTGAACTTTTTCAAGCTTAGCTATGTGCTTTTTCAAGTGCGGATTCCAAAAGGGGGCTGCATATTCGAGTTTTGGCCTCATATAGGTTACATAAATATTTCTGAACATTTCCTTGTCCATGTGCCTGAAGGCTACCCTTACTTTTGATAAGAATGCATATGCTGCCCTTACTATGCCATTTATATGTATTTCTGGAGACAAATCTGCCAGTATGTTTACTCCTAGATCTCTCTCATTTTCTGTCTCTTGAAGTTGTACTCCAGCCACCGAGTAGTCAAGCTTGGGCCTTCTTGCACTTGTACCCATTCTCATTACCTTACATTTTGAAGTATTGAATTTCATTAGCCACTTTTCTGACCACTCGTGCAGATTATTTAGATCCTCCTGAAGTTCTCTACCATTGTTCTCGTTTTTTACTTTCTTCACACTCTTTGGATCATCTGCAAACATATTCATGAATGAATTTACAGACTCTGGTAGGTCATTTACATATACAAGGAACAAAAGTGGCCCTAAAACTGAACCCTGTGGAACTCCACTACTAACTCTTCTCCATTCAGACACTGAGTGTCTTACTCTAACCCTCTGTTCCCTTCCTTCTAAGTAAGTTTTATCCATTCCAAAACATTTCCACCTATTCTAGCCATTGATTGCAGCTTCCTAATAAGTCTCCCATGTGGAACAGTGTCAAACGCTTTCTGGAAGTCTAGGAATATGCAATCTGCCCAGCCCTCTCTTTCCTGTAAGATTTGGCTTACCTCATCATAAAATTCTAATAAGTTTGTTACTGTTGATCTACCTTCTCTGAAGCCATGTTGCCTCACTGACAAAAAGTTGAAGGATTCCAAGTGAAGAGAGATATGTTTCCTTAGTAGTTTCTCCATTACTTTGCAAACTATGCTGGTCAAGGAAACTGGTCTATAGTTCAGAGCCGTATCCCTCCTTCCCTTTTTGAAGATAGGTATCACATTTGCTTGTTTCCAGCATCTTGGAATCTCCCCTGACTCCAGTGACTCCTTAAATATGATACTTAGTGCCACTGATATTGAGTTTGCGCATTTTTTAAGCACATGAGGGGATATGTCATCAGGACCTGTAGCTTTATGAACATCTGAATCCATCAGCGCTTTGCATACCTCTGTGGCTGTAAGGTTGATGTTCTCTAATACCGGCCCTTGAGCTTCTATCACTGCAATCTGAGGGGGTGGGGTATTTTCTACTGTAAATACTGACTGAAACTCCTTGTTCAATTCTTTGCAGATCTCTTCATCCGTCTCAGTGATGCTCCCATCTGCTCTCTTTAGCCTTAAAACCTGTTCTTTTACCTTCAGTTTTCCTCTGATAAAGCTGTGGAAAAGCTTGGAATTTTCTTTAGCCTTCCTGGTGATGTCCCTCTCATAGTCTCTCTCTGCCTCTCTCCTTTTACTTAGGTAGTCATTTCTTGCTCTTTTGTAGGTTTGCCAGGCATTTATGTTTTTTCTCCTCCTATACCTTTTCCAGCATTTGTCTCTCCACTCCTTAGCTCTTTTACACCCATTATCGAACCATTTCTCTCTGGCATGAATTACACCTACTTTGGTGACAGGTATGCAGCAATTTACTATCTTCCCATATTTCTCACAAAAGATGTCATACATTTCTTGTACAGATTTGTTGTAAAATAAGGTTCTCCAGTCAAGAACTGCAAAAAGCTCATTCATTTTGATGTAATCTCCTTTCGGATAGTTCCTCTTCATGTCCTCAGTGCCTCTACTCTCAGGAAGAATATCTTCAATGATATACTCCATCAACAACACACAGTGGTCACTCTTTCCAATTGGTGGTACATACTCAATTTTTTCAATATCCAACACATTATCTGTGAACACTAGATCAAGTAGTGATGGCTCATCCCCACCCCTGGCCCTTGTTGGTTCCATTACATGTTGGTGTAGGAAATTCCCTTGTACGCAATCTAGGAATCTTGCCCCGAATGAGTCCTCACCACTGTGTGGGTCAAGATTTATCCAATCTATCTCTTTATGATTAAAGTCTCCCATAATCAAAATCCTACATTTTTTCCCCGTGCCATGTTAACAACTGAGTTTATGACTTCAATAGTACCTATATGACTTTCCTCATAAACTTCAAGCCTATTTTGTTTTTTTGGTGGGTTGTATACAACAATTATTATAATGCTCTCTGACCCAGTATTTATGCGAGCAACAAGAAATTCCTTGAACTCACTTTCTATAGCCAAGTTTATTTCTTCAACTTGAATCCTTTCACTTATGAGTAGTGCTATCCCTCCACCAGTCCTCTCAGATCTTTCAACCCTTAGTATTCTGAAGCCCTTAGGAAAAACTGTGACACTGTTTATGTCCTCACTCAACTTAGTCTCTGTAATTGCTACTATATCTGCCTTACTGTTGTGAATCCTATCTTTTAATTCTACTGCCTTACCAGCTAATCCATCAGCATTTGTGTATAACAATCTTAATGAGGCCCCATCCCCTGATCTTCTATCATTATCTTCTTTATCTCCCCTTTGTCTGAAAAGAGCCCAAAGCTCGTATCTTCCCGTCTTGTGTGTGTGTGTGTGTGTGTAAATTTGCTTATATGTAATTACCTGGTGGTGCCTACTGGAAAGAATTCACTGCTCGTAAATCCCTGTCTCCTCGTCTGTTATATTTTTATACTCACTGATACCTATCATAATTCCCCTTAAAACTATGATTGCAGTTAGCATTAACTACATCCTCGTTCAGTGAATTCTAATTATCAACTATTCCCACAATTAAAAAAACAAAAATTCCTTATAGCCTGCAAAGGAGACTTCTTACGAAGCTTCAAAGTATGACCTCTAGTTTTAGAGCCAACCATTTCAAAATATCGATCCCTATCCACTCTGTCGAAACCATGAAGGAACTTGAAAACCATCACCATATCCCCTCCCGTAATTCTTCTAGCTCCTAGTGATGGTAAGTCAGATTCCCTGAGCTTCTCCTCATAACTGAGATTGCGTAATTCTGACACCAGTTTCGTGTCATGTCTTTGAACTTTTTCCAGCATACTTATATGCATTTTCCTGAGCGTATCCTATTAGATGTACTGCATATTCAATCTTTGTCCTCATATAAGTTACAATAATATTTCTGAACATTTCCTTGCCCATGTGTCTAAGGCTACCCTTACATTTGCTAAGAAAGCATATGCTGCCCTTACTATGCCATTTACATTCATATCCGGAGACAAATCCTCCAATATGTTTACTCCTAGATTTCTCTCAGTATCTGTCTCTTGAAGCTCTTCACCTCCTATTGAGTACCCAAACATGGAACACCTTGCACTTGTACCTAGTCTCATCACCTTACATACAGAAATATTGAATTTCATAAGCCACTTCTCTGACCATTCATTCAGATTATTTAGGTCTTCCTGAATATATCTAACGCTATTCTCGACTTTTACTTTCTTCCCAAGCTTTGTATCATCTGCAGACAGATTCAAAAATGCATCTACAGCTCTAGTAGATCATTTGCATATACATGGAACAAAAGTGGCCCTAAACTGAATCCTGAGGAATCACACTACTAACCTTTCTCCAGTTAGACACTGACTGTCTTACTCTAACCCTCTGTTCCTCTTCTAAGTAAGTTTTTTAATCCATTTCAAGACATTTCCACCCATTCTTGCAGCTATATCACCAAAACATGTCCAACTTTTATATATTAATATGTAGTTTTGTACATTTTAAAATTTAGACCAAGACTCCATCTCTCTATATGCAAATGCCATAACCTCCCTTATAAAGAAGATGGCTGAGTCAAAGCAAAAAACTTGACTATGTGGGATGAAAATACAGAAGAGGGGTTTCCCAACCCCCTTGCTCTACCCCATTCAGTTGACTTTTACGACACGTAGGGGACACAGAGAAGATATCCTTACCGCTCTTCTCAGGAGGAAAAGACTTCTTATTAAAAGTAGTTTAAGGAATATAAAGGCACAACTCTTGTTTAAAACATTAATATCTTAAAGAAAGAAGGTCCAAGAAAACTTATAATTCTTATAAAGGTTCTTTTAAAATTTTTTTAGAGATTTATTTTACATAGTGTTTTACAGCAACATCCAAACGATGATTGCTAAATATGTAAATTTGACTTTTACAATTCTAGTAAGAACAGAGTTCAACATGAAGCAGAAAACAAATAAAGAAGTTTATATATGAAACATTTCTTGCTTGTGACAATATATACTTTCTCTCTCTCTCTCTCTCTGACTAAGTCTTATTCCTGTTTCATTATTATCTTGCTGCAGAACTTATAATAAAACACGAGTCGTATTATCAAAAATAAAAGATTGTGCACGTTCTATATGGGATGACTCGTACAATACCGGGCTAAGCACCAAAACTACAAAATGCCAAAAGATGCACTTAAAGTTTTGCAACTTTAAAACTTTGTTATTTTGAATTTTATTAAGTGTAACATCAAAATACTACGAAAGGCTACCGATATATCAATTCTAAAGTTGCAAAACTTTTAACGTGTATTCTGACATTTGGTATGCTGAACAGTAGAGTATTAAGTGCCTCATATATACAAAACATGTAAAGTAATTAAGAAAACAAGAATACAATTGTGCTTGGGAATATGCACATAAAATACACCATATTTTATACTACTGATTTTTCTTTATACCGGTAGCCCTCCTATCAGGAGAGTGCCACCAACCAGAGGAAGAAAATTACATGACGTGATCAGTTTTACGTCACGGACTCCCTTTTCTACAAAGGGTTAGGATGATGCTTTCTTTGATTTTGGCAGGTGTGATAATTACCCTGAGTGAATGTCCTTTCTAACATCAGACCGTGGAGACCCTCGAACCCAAGACTTAACATATTAAAGTCCCGGATGTAACTACTTTGCCAGGGCGATAACAAAACTGCACGATAAACAAATAATAATCTCTTCTGTAACCATGAACATTCTTTTACAGCACATATAGAGAATCTTTATCGTCTCCCAGGAACACAAAAGATAATTTTCATCTTAATACGAGCCAGATGTTCACCTGAAAAATATTAAATTTTCTTACGTAAATTTTTAGCTACAGTTGTATGCCAGTAATTTTTTGTTTAACTATTTCTGGTACACAACTACGATAGCTAAATCTGTTAGTAAATTTGATGTTTTTGAATATGTAAATCTGACATTTTTGAATTGAACGCCCGTATTAAAATTAAAAATATCATATGTGGCCCAGAGGATTGCACAGGTCACTTATATGTGGCTTACAGTCATGCATAGAACTCAGGTCTCTCTGGTGTAAGCTCTTCCCAACAAGAGGGCTTCATATCGCTCTTCACCTTTGTCATTTCTTATTGTGCCTTGGAATGATTATGAGAATACCTACTACAGGAAAACTTGACAGCATATGAGGCAGCTTTGCTTTGCAAAACAAAGACTTGGTGTTTGTCTGACTTTACTCCCAATGTTAATAAATTAACAATAATAAAGTAAAGGTAACAAATAGAGAGAACAGGACTGAGGCCTCGCATTCTCCATCTGTGAATTTCTTTTCTTACTGCAAAACAATTGATAGAAGAGAAAAAGACAAAGCCATACTGATTCAATCCTATAATGTTACAGATATGGCCACCCTATGGAGTAAAGGCAGTATAAGAAAAATACAATAACAAAGACCAACAGTAAGTATTAATAGAGATAACTTTTAACAATGCTAATAACATATACTGTACAATATACTGTATAATTAATACGTTTATATTCCGTAAAGTCATATATACATATAAGAAAAAGCTATTTGTAAAAAAAGTGAACAATAAAGTTTTAATCGGTTTTAAGTCATATGCAATGTGAGATTTGTGAAAATATGTACGAGTAGCAATGTATATTACACAGATAACATACATCTTACTGCCATTTAGAAGTCAATAAAACAGCAGTGTTTTTTACAGTACTGTAATTTGAAATGGATATCACATTGCCTGGTGGTCTATAAAATTATATCTCTTCTCGTTCTTTTCTGAAATTTAAACCGACTGTCATTTTGTTTTAGAATCTGTGATGTTACATTATCACTCATATTCATTACACATCTCTTATTGTCCCTTCATATCTGACAAATCACAACACTTCCCATCTCTGTTTCTCTTCATGTCATGTTTTCTTTGTGCCCAGGACCGTTGAGGGCAATTTTCTTTGCCAACACTAGTGTAACAATCATTAAAAAAAATAAGATGGTTAGAGTTAAGTACATATTTTTTTTCCTTTTATATCCATAACAAGTATAAGTTGTACTTAGAGAGTAAAACGTAGTGCAACGCACAACATTAATGAGCGGGGTCTCGAGTACAGAAACCGAGAACGAGTGGTGCTTGAGTACAAAACTGAGACGAAACACACGGATAGTCGTATATTTAAACATGGGAGTATGTATTCAAAATTTCTTAAATTTTACCAGATCTATATTAGTAGAATATGGCAAAAAATCTTTGCCTCTCCTTATTTCATAATAATATTGAATTATCTCCTTTGTGACTGTGCTAGACAAAGTATTATAAGTATATTAACAAATATGTATTAAAAATAGAGTGGAGTATAAAATAAGTAGGTATGTACATGAATATAAGCCTTCTTTGGAGGTGTAATAACAATACACTGTGCTTTTTCAGAACTACATAAATATCTAAAAAATGAAAAAATTCCCTTTACATACTGGATCATTACTAAGTACAATTCATCAACATGATCTCACAATATGACATACATATGCGGTTTATACTATAAATAAAGAATTTCTAGAGCTAATTTAATCTCCTTTTTTCAATAATGGATTTGAAGGAACAAGTAGCAACTGCAGCATTAATGGAATATCACCTATTATGATTATTTTTCGCTCGTAAAAGGCAAATACTTACTTTTGGAAACCTTCTTTCACGTTCGATTTTCTATTATTGACATTTTATTGGCCCTCCCAAACCTTCTCATAAATTCAGACATTATTTCGTTTATTATTTTCCACACTGTTTTCACCTATACCACACACTTTTTTTTTATGATGTTCACTTTAACTCAGTCTATTAATACGATCAATATCATTGATGTTAATCACTTACAATAGAACCTGAAAATTCTTCAATATATTTTAATTTTTTTTTCTTTATCACAGTTTAAACATCATTTCTAAACTTCTAATATGTACCATATTGTTAAGTGATGAAATATACCACTCTTTATTCTTATAAATTATTTCACTGACACTGTGTAATGAGATAATGCTCTCTGCTTCCTCAAGTGTTTTGTTACTGTTGTGGCTACCCTACTGTACAATTACATCTCTTAAAAAATATGCTTTCAGCATATACAGTATCGTAGAGATAATATGTATATTAATACCATAGTATCTATTGGTGACCCATAAATTCCACCTTGCAAATTCCACTCCATGCAAATTCCTCCCCACAGAAAGGTTAGGTTAGGCTATGTTAAAATGCTAAGTTCAAGTAAACAGTTATTTAGTTGTTGCAGAGTGGAAAGCGTTGGGTGGAATTTACTGGGGTGAAATATACGTGGAACTACAGTACATCTACCCACCTTTATGTGTAAGGTGTGCGTCCTGCTGCTCCAAAGAAATCATTCCAAAGAAAACAAGCATATATTCAATGGACGAAAATAAACAGATTCCGAAATATTACACTATAAATACATCCTCTTTTAGTGCCAATAAGTGCCACGACATGAATTCTGCACTCAATAAGGGGTAAACTTCATGGCTGTTTCCCTAACACAAAGTATATTCTGTTAATTAGTGTGAAGGATAACTTTGTTATATTTTACTGTGCTTTCTAAGTAACTCCTAAATGAAGCTGTAATATGACACAGTAATGATAAATCCTTGGCAGCTCTATTTAAACAGTTAAATCAGTTAAAGTTCTAAACAGTTCAGCTAGTAGTAATGACTGAGACAATACAAATTTTTTTTTTTCCTTATTATCATAGCATATCACACTACAGTTTCAAGTGCAAGATAGCCACAATTGAACAAAAAGAAGGAGGCAGCAGAGCTCAATCACAGCTTGTCCATTCTAAATCCTTTGCCAGCTGTTTTGCAACAATACAGAATAATTCAGGGAGGATGGGATAAGCAACCCTTCGTTCCCTTACCATCTTTATTAGTTATGCTACAAAGAGAATGTCAATGAGATACCTTTCTCCTCAGCACCCTTCCTGTTATAATAAATATCAATAACACCTTCTTGAAGACTCTGGATATTTTTCTTTAAGCTCTCCCTTAAACTGGCGAAATAATATTCGGTTTCTTTCTTGTTCTACGTCTTTGGAACTGTGAAAACTCGTAGCAGTCTTGAAACCTCTGTGCACAACAAAGGCAGAATCCAAAACCATGAACTGGTATCCAGCTACGTGTAGCTCACATACCTTGAAAGGGAAAAGAAAAATTGATGATAATGTATTAAAAAAAACATCTTTATATACTTCACAACAGTGGGTATATTTGCAGAAATATATGTCTGTTAAAAATGTATTTTTAAAGCAACACTTGTTTCTTAAAAGGGCAATTCTGGAGCAATCTAAGTCACCCACAAGGGTATTCTTTTAATTACATGTCTCATACATGGGCGTATTTATGCAAGAGAAGTTTTGTAAATCCTTTAGTTATTTTTGGATAGATGCACAGTTACATCTTCACCAATTACTAGGATAAGGTATTGAGGTACGGCATTTTTTAAGAACTAACTAGAATTGTGTTTCAGAGTATTTTTTTTTTTTAAATTACAGTACAGTATTATCAAATAAGCCATTGTGGGGCTGAAGAAGTTAAGTGAAGTTACCAAAGTGAAAAGTGGTCAGAGCCACGATAGAGGTTCAAAAAGAAATTATACCTCTAGTTCAAATACCTAATACATTCAATACTTAACCTTTTACCTGTGAGCTGTCAATGAGATTAATTACACTTCACTGCGAGTAGGAGGTGGATGCCATCCCTCAACAAAAAATTTTGTCTACCTCCCTTCATATTTAAGAGGCTACTGACTCCTTTAAGGAACTCTCAGGTGATTAAAACATTCATTCTATGTATGGCATTATGATTTCAAATGCCAGATGTCGATATCCTCTTCAATTCCACTTGAGGGAGTGGCACCCATTTTAAAATTATTACAATGACAAATACATCATACTCGCCATTAACCCCCAGAACAAAATTTTCCACAGATATCTGACTCACAGTAAAGGGTTAATAAAAGATAAAGCTTGATCTGCAATTATGCTAAAATAATACGAACGAGAAGCATCTAGCTTACCTGACTTATACGATTAAAACCATACTGCCGAAACCTCTCATCGTACGATGGAATGCTTAGGCGCGAGATGTAGAAAGGTTCCCAGGGGTCTTGCCAAAGAACTTCATACAGGGTGTCTATTTGTCCTGGTTTAGCTTTGGCATTCTTCTCCCATGTGGGATAATCAGTGTATTTCTGGAATTCAAAGATATATGAAGAAGACAGTTAGATTATTTTATATTGCGTAAACATATACAAGACATTACAGCTTCAAGACAGGCATTAACTTTTAGCACTTATCAAACCCCAACTCATTAAGAATACTTTTGCAATATTGCTACATTTATGTAGCAAAAGATGTACTCGCTTTACCTATACAGGGGTTATAACCACATGAAGAATACCCTTATTTAATCCCAAGAGCCTCTGGTAAAAGTGTGACTAGAAGCCATTTTGGAGAGTCAAGCTGGGTATGAGCAAGGTGCTCTATGTTATATTCTTCATGAATTATCATTCACTTATTAATTAGCTGAGCACTGCTTTAAAATAGCAGTGTATAAAGGGCGGTTTACACGGTCAAACGGTTCGTCGAATGCGGTTCGACAGACAAGTGTTTGAAGTAATGTTCGAACGTGTGAATGGGGTTTTGGTTGTCGAACACGTTTGTCGAACGTGTTCGACAACCAAATACCCCGTTCACACGTTCGAACATCACTTCAAACACTTGTCTGTTGAACCGCGTTCGACGAACCGTTTGACCGTGTAAATCCCCCTTAAAGCTAACATCATATAGTGTAGAAAGCTCATTAATTATTATGTCATTTACCAGTAATTATACATGAAAAATAATTTTTTTTTTTTTTTAAGTTCAAGCTATCCTCAATTTTTCTATAAACTGCTTAGTAGCAAAGCAATATATTCTGGGAGGATGGGATTACCATCCCTTTGCTACTGTCATTCTAAACTAGCTCCTATAACAATAAGAGCTAAAGGTTGGAACGTTTTGTCCACTGTCTGGGATAATTGCATCAATGTGGAAGAATATAAAATACAGTACTGTATATGTGATTGGTTTTACATCATGGACTCTCTTTTCTATTAACGACTAAGACGATGCCATCTTGAGCAGGACTTTGGTTTTGGCAAGTGTAATCGTTACCCTGAGTGAATGCATTTTCTAACCACACACCATGGCAAGTCTCAAACCCTCGACCTGATGACTCAAAGTTACGAGCATTACCACTCTGCCACAGTGATCACATAAAATACAATACATGAATACAAATAATTCACCATTATCATTATATCAGGTAATTTGGATATTGTGTGAAACTGAATAAGAAACTCAGGTGGAAAATATCAAAGCACTTTTAGCAAACACACAACATCACAGCTCATTTTCAATCAACCATCAACCAGATCTAGGCATTTAATAAAAGTACCTATCTTAATGTATTTAAAAGTTTAAATTTTGCTATACTTACTTGACATTTTAGGCATAATTCTTGATAAAATGGCCTGGCAGTACCTTTGTCCCTCATCTTGAGTAATTCCAGTTTTGTTTTTGGTATTTCTGAATCTTCTTTGATTTCGTAGGCTGGCAGTACCCACACTGTCTTGTCTTCTCCTAAATTCTCTCCAAATATATTCGTGACTCTCGCATACTTTAGAAACGCTTCGTGTAAGCCCTGACTGGGGACCATATCCATATCGAGCACAAGTAAAAGTTCCGTCGTGGCAGCTTTTTTAGCGATATTTCTTAACAGATTATTAGGATACTGTACTCCTTTGAAGTCATAATTTCCCGGGCTGATATCAGAAAACAGTTTGTCGCAGGGCGTGGCACTGGCCGTAGGAGTAATGTGAGGCGATGTTGGGGAATTAAGAGGAAAGATGAGACTGAACGTCACATTTTCCTTGATGCTTTTATGGCATTTCCTCATGAGGTTAAATGCTTGAACGACTGCCTGCACTTCTCCGCTGAGGGCAAATACGGCAACGGAAATGGGGCCCTGGCAATATAGAACAAAAGTAAGGAAATAAAATATTAAATATATTGTAAGGGTAAAATTTTCTTCCCCTTACTTGCACAAACATTCTATTTTCTCTTGCCTCTTATAATTGTGTATATCAGTACCATATCATTCTATCTGAACAATTTTCAGTCTCAAATTGTTAAATCCAGACCAATGTTTTTAAAATCTTGACATTTTTTCTTGTTTGTCTCACAGAATGAAAATATATAAATATAGGAACTGTCGACCCCCATTAAATCTCATCATCATTAGTCACAAATTACAACCGAGAAATATGTGGGTAATATTCTTACGCTGCTAATCCAAGTTATAAATGCAAACAAAGAAAATATATATTTACAAATAATGCCACAGTTTGTAGGACTTAGCAGAATGACCACAACTGTAACAAAAAACTAAACCAGTAGAACCGAATACGACCAAACACAACCTCATCTCTATGACCTGCTACGTAACAATAAACAAACTGTAAAAAGACAGTCAATTAATTGGTCCTCTGTCACCTTTGCTTTCCTCCTATGATATGCAGGAGAGGCAAAGGTATTCTCTGAAAGTGCATGAATAATTCAATATTACTGATGTTCCCTAAGTACAAATGCAATGCGTGTTCCCTATAAAAAATCTCCTAAAACCCTGGCCGAACAGCCCTGAGTCCCTAAGGAAGGCCACTACCAATCCTCGGCTTCCCACAGAGCTCTCAGGGAGTGTGTGTTGTGTTCATTTTTGGAGCATGATGCCATGTCGCACTGATGCTAACATTGTAACCTCAACTGAACAACAAAGGTAGGCAAAACCCATCACCACCCCTTCCATCTGTTATTCTGTAACAAGAAAAAATATTCAGAGATGCATAAGAGTAATATCCTTTAGCTCACCTACCCCTATTTTACATTAAATTATGACATGAAGGGGAAATAAGGATGGTATTTTTTCTCCCTCATCACTTTAGATAAATAATTGTACAGTGATAATCAGGTTAGCTGGAGATTACCAACCTTCAGTTCACCTATCCTTACATTACATTAAATCATGACATGCAAGGGACACAGGAATGGTATTCTTTTTCCCTCATCACTAAGGGTAAAAAAAATTATAATAAAAATAATAATAATAATAATAATAATAATAATAATAATAATAATAATAATAATAATATTCTAACAAACCTGCCACTGCTCTGCCAAATAGGGCAAATGATGAAGCTGTCCTAAAGAGCTTTGCGTAACAACCGTCAAACCAGGTAAGGCGTGGTCAAATTGATCTTCTCGGATATCGGGTCCTTCTTCATATCCCATGTCAAGACCAGTCCCACGAAGAATTCCCACTGATATGCGAAATTCCCCAGAGCCGTCAAGGACGCTCCATCGTGCAATTCTTGACAGAATGGCTTCATGATCATCTGACAACTAAACAAAAAACTACGGGTATATGTAATCTGCCATAATAAATTAGTACCTCTAAATTAATAGGTGTTTTACTATACCATTTTATGTTATAGAAAGGTTGAAATCTTCAAGAGAATCATTTTACATGTTCCCTTTCATTTGAAATAAAGGTAAAAAGATGTAAACTTTTGCATATTTCTCTTGTATATGTTTGACAAGTAGAAATTTAACGAATATTATATTTCATACAACAATACAATGGGGGAAAATAGTGGCTGGGTTTCTGTTAAGCAAATGTTCCTCAATTACCTAACACATTAATATAAAAAAAAATTTTCCTCAATTACCTAACACAGTAATATAAAAAATACGTAAAACTTAGCAGGGGAGAGAATTGAGACAAATGTAGAAACAAATACTGTACAGTAATTACTGTATCATTTTATGTAAAGTATATTATATTTTTAGCAAAAATAAGTCAAAGTACATGCTCCATTCACTTAAAAGAAATTTTGCATATAATTCTGTCCTTGGTATGGTGCTAGATAATTTAAAATATAAGAAATTCATAAGTTACTGACATCTTTAACAGAAAATACATAAATGAATAAGTTTCTGTTAATCAAATTTCTGTCAGTGGAAATACACAAGACTGATAACCATCGTTTTATGTCACTATTAGTCCCCAGTATGGCAGTGAAAACAGGCAGTGTGGGGTTGGGAAATTAAGGCTTGATCTCCTTCCTAATGCCCCATGGTGGGCTTGATCACGGGTCTGTCAAATCCTAAGTCGAGTATTTTTACTGTATAAAACTCAGCATAATATTTTTCTCTCTTTTGTGTGACACCAAGATGGGTGAGGAAAATTGCCCTCATCGGGCCTGGGCACAAAGAAACATAAAGCAAAGGGAAGCAAAGATGGAAGAGTTGAGCCTTGTCAGATGTGAGGGGATAATAAGAGAGATGCATCGAATATGTAAGAATATTCTGTGTAAGATGTAGGAATAGAAGAGAAACCGTAACGGAAGAAAGACTTACCATCGAGCTGTCCAGACAGTACAACTTAAGTCTAAAAGACATTCTGCAGTAGTACCATGAAATAAGTTAGGATTTTATACCAAAAACTCAGAGCGATGTCAGAAATACAGACCTTGATATACAAATATATAATGATCTTTCCTAGCTTACATATTCTAGTAAAACACAATTCACCATAGTTTCTCCTTTACCTTTTTCCCTAAATGATAGTCTTTTCTGCGAACAGCAGCGTGTTGTCTTCTGATTCCAAGGCGTCCGATTGAGCCAGATATCTCTGCACCCGAAGCAGCCGCTTCTAAAGATACTCGTTCTTTCTGTCGTAGCTGCCATGACAAGACCAAATTTGTCACCTGTTAAATGGAAGGAAGCTGTTGACAAAATGCATACATCTAAAAGTTCAAACAATATAGTCTTGACAGTGTGGTATTCCCAAATACAATTTATTTACTAAGTCTGTATCTACAGACCATTGATCCTGAGGCCTAGTTCTGAATATAGCACCTAGTAACAGCTAGATCCTGTTTACAAACTACAGTATACATAAATGTGACAGTGAGTGAGTCTTTACAAAGAGCAAGAAAAAAATGTGCTTTATTCTGTCACTATTCAGTTTTCTTCCTCTGGCAGTGGGCATCTAGCTGAGTCTGGCAGCAGAAAGCAATAAGTTTAAAAAAAAAAAGTCCCTAGTTGAATCTGGCAGCAGAAGGCAATATGTTTAAAAAGTCCCTATCTGAGTCTGGCAGCAAATTAAAGTGATTTAATTACACAGACTTTAAATTTATTAGCTATTCAGATCTCACCTGCAAGACACATGCAATGAAAGCTAAAATGGAGACAGAACGCCAGGACACTATACTGGATAAAAAACGTGGAAACATGCCCGTAGATATACTTTAAAGTGTCCACACATACTGCAACCAAACGCCTGGCTTATATCTAGCTTTCATAATCTGTAACAACAGATATTTGGATGTGAAAAAAAAATTAGTTCTGTACAATAAAGTACAGTAAGGAAAAATAGTGTCTCACTGAGAGAGAGAGAGAGAGAGAGAGAGAGAGAGAGAGAGAGATTCATTTTATGCACCCTTCCATTACTTGATAGATATGTACAGCATCAAATTTGAGTTATATTAGTTTGAAAATTATTTATTTCACAAACAGAAGGGGTACATAAAACGAATCTTTTATCATCTTAAATTTGTATTCTTGGGTCTTTTTTGAACCTTAATAGAACACATTATTTCACATATTTATAACCTACTTATAGTAAATGTTTATTATCACACACACCCAGTTAGGGAAAACATCCCATGAGTAATTGCATTACAATATAAATTTAGAACAGCCCCAGTTAAGAATTGAGTTGATAATTGATATAATATCTTAGTTACATATTTTTCATTGTTTAATATTCTATTTCACGCGTTTTGGGGGCGTGAAGGTAAACATTTACTAAAAACAATTATCAATTAAACATTTACAAGAAGCATAAGGTTATAATTATTGAGTACAACGTGAAGGAAAGATACCAGACGCACAAAACACAATCGGCTGCAAAATACATCAAGAATTCGTTTCTTGTTTGGTAGGTGCGTTCTCTTTATTTAATATATATATATATATATATATATATATATATATATATATATATATATATATATATATATATATATATATATATATATATATATATATATATATATATATATATATATATATATATATATATATATATATACACAACTCGGATTTAACAGCGTTGATGATTATACAGTGCACTGTTTTGATATGGGTGTCTCTGGTTTGAAGCTACAGTAGCAAACATTTTCTTATTTTTCTTTTTTAGAAAGCAAAAAATTTTTTTTTCTTAGTGTAGGAATAGTCTATAATTGCAATGCGGTAAGCGAAAGAATTAAAAAAAATAAACTAATGTATCGTGGTATTAAGATTAGACTTGTGTTTGTGAAAGAAATTTACCAAGCATTAATAAGGGAGTTACTAGCCTTTGGGTTCTTTCCCTTGAGCACAGCTATGTAAAAATCATGAATTGTTATCTCCACTTTGTTTAATCTTACTCTACATAATCTTACTTAGCTTAAATCGAGCTTGCATTATAATAATGACCAATAATATGCCCGAGTTGGTAAATTAGTTAAAATTTGAATTGTACAACAGAAGACATTTAAATCTGCCGTATTTAATGACTTTTTTCCACAAAAACCTGTTCTGTCGTCATCTCAGGGCCATATCCTGCCATACATCGAGGTTCTGTATTCATATCTTATGTTTCTACCTTGTCCTAAAGCTACTACTTTTTCTTCTTCTCAATGTGTTCTTGGTGTCCGGGTCCGATGAGGATATCTGTGTCCCTCCCGTGTTACACTCACAAAAGAGAAGAGAGAAAATTCTTTAGGGTACCTTTTTGTTTTAATTTATATATGAACACAGTCTCCTGTTAGCAAGCTCATATATAAATCTACCTTATTCTTAAGCTGCTACTTTTCTGCCTTTTATTGTTTTCTTGGTGTCCGGGTCCGACGTAGACACCTTTGCTCCTCCCGGGTCACACTAAAAAAAATCAATGGAATCTCATTCCTTTTTTCATTTTAATTTAATATGATGAATGGTGTGAACCAAGTCCAGAGTCTCATATCTCATGAGAAAAAGAAGAAGAAGGAGACGTCGGACGAATGTAAACACTGGATTTGATAAGTAACAATTTTCCTTATCAGGTAAGTGTTGAGATGGTATAATTACCGTTTCAGAGTTATTTAAATACGGTAAAACGCTAACCTGTTGCTTATTGAGGTCGTTTATTGTGTGCTTTATCTCTTATTTAAAGTAAATCTACTTAACGATAAGATAACTCCTGAAATATATTTACTTTCATACCTCAAATGAATGAATGTGAAATACATAACCGGAAATATATATAAAAAATATAAAGAAAGAAAGAATAGTTGATAATTTTCATGACAGCGACTGAATAAGCCTCTTAATTATCTCCAATATTTTATTTGGTATATATTTCTTTCATGAACCCCTTCATAATTCGTATTTCTACCCCATCAAATAGTCATTGTTTGAATATATATATATATATATATATATATATATATATATATATATATATATATATATATATATATATATATATATATATATATAGCTCACGTCAACCATTCCGAAAAAAATTGTACCTCGGTAAAAAAAAAAAAAAATTGCAATTAAAATTAGGGATAACAATTGAAATTATAGAACTTGGGAAAGTTCGCCATTGTCTACTCGAGAAACGAAAGACTTCGTCAATTCTTGAATGAGCCACGCTGCTGAATAAACACCCATGTTTACCCCTATTAAGGCACGTAGCTAACTAACCTACTTTGCCTGCCTAAGCTACCCTAGGTTAGGTAAGTTACTTGCGTACCTTAATAGGGTTAATCTGGGTGTTTATGCCGTAGTGTGGCTCATTCAAGAATTGGTAAAGTTTCATTTATCAAGTAAGCAATGGCGGACTATCGCCTGCACTGTAATTCTAATATATATATATATATATATATATATATATATATATATATATATATATATATATATATATATATATATATATATATATATATATATATATGACTTCAAAGTTACTTGATTTATAACAACCTGACTTTACAGTCGGTTAGTAAATTAAAAATATATTGGACAATATAGTATAGAATAATCACAGTAATAATAATAGTAATAGCAGTCATAATAATACTAAGAATAGCAGTGAAGTCATAATTATGATAATAACAATCTTAATATTCTATCTACGCTGAGCACTAATGCCGTTTATTATTTACAGCTGCCTAAATACCAGTCCTTTTGTTTGTAAAATGACGTACCTATTTAACCAAGTAGGATCAGTTGCAGAAATTCATCCTCCAGGCAAAGCGATTTTGACCTTCACAGTCGAAGGAGAACAACGTGCTCTTCTCTGGGTTAAGAGCTTCGTATACAAGGTGCGTGGAAGTGTAGATAAAATGCATGTTTGTTTAGATATGGAATTTCTTACATTAATAGTAACTTCATTATAGGATTTCTAGACATAGTAATGTTCTAATGGAGAAAATAATGTAGAACAAGTAACATTTCCTTGCTTACAATACAATCAGTAAGAGTTGTAAAAGAAGAAAAGACCAAAAAATGCTAAAGTATTATATGAATCCTTTTATTAATTTTATCATGTAACCTCCTTGTTTCTCTTATAGTCCAAAATATTACAAGCTTATAATTATAGTGTTTTCACTGCTCTAATAAACAAATTAATAGATACTCTTTATTTCCTTCTGTCTTATCAAGTATATGGTGTGATTATATGATTAATACAGAATATATTGTAGAGCTTGTAATTTGTGTTATAGAAATAAAAATGTGAAAATCTTGTTCTTGATTATGGTAAAATAAGTTGATAATGTTAATATACAAGACCCATTATTCCCCTTATAAAGTGGGAAGCTGAGTGAAAGCAAACTGTTTGACTCTGTAGGAGGAAGTACGAAGGAAGGATTATCCAGTTCCCTCGCTTTGCCCCTTTTATTAGACATTTACGATGCACAGGGGAACATGAAGGAGGTATTCTTGCTCCCCCTCAAGGGGAGTAATGTGATAGCTCATTATTAATTTAATATGTTTGTTGTTCATCGTTAAATATGTGTGAGATGTCTAAACGATCTTTTTTTCCAGGGGCAGCGCCTGGAACAAAATGACACATTTATTGGCAAACTTAATATAGGTGACAAAATATTGTTTGATTGCCATGTATATGATAGAGTAAGTACTATGTTGGAGTTTTTTACGTATTTTTAATATGAGAGTACAGTATACGTATTGTATCCTTTCAACAATAAGATTAAAGTTGCATTAATATACTTATAATGGATTTTCTGAGTATTTCATATATACAGACACTCCCCTATTTACGAACATGTTGGGTTCCAGAAATCCTTTCGTAAGAAGAATTGTTCGTAAGTGGTGTTTTAGGTAAAAACAAATACTGTACAGTGCATACTTATGCAGTACTGCACAGCACATAGACTAAAGACACTTAACTACTACATAAATCATAAAAGTATGCAGTATTAATTAATTTTAATACAGTAATAATAATATACTAATACAGTACAGTACAGTAATACATCCATTAATTCATGATTAGATGATGGGTAGGTTTTTGTTCGTATCTGAGAATGTTCCTAACTTAATTGTCTCTAAGTAGGAGAGCGTCTATATATATATATATATATATATATATATATATATATATATATATATATATATATATATATATATATATATATATATATATATATGAATCATTTTTTACCCCGACCAGGACTCGAACCTAGGACTTATAATTACTAAGTCAAGACGCTACCAACTACACATCACAGAAGGTGTGTAGTTGGCAGCGCCTTGACATAGTAATTATAAGTCCTAGGTTCGAGTCCCGGTCGGGGTAAAAAATGATTCATGTTTTCACATATGTAATGTGCTTGCTTGGTTATATATATATATATATATATATATATATATATATATATATATATATGTATGTATGTATGTATGTATGTATGTATGTATGTATGTATGTATGTATGTATGTATGTATGTATGTATGTATGTATGTATGTATGTATGTATGTATGTATGTATGTATGTATGTATGTATGTATGTATGTATGTATGTATGTATGTATGTATGTATGTATGTATGTATGTATGTATGTATGTATGTATGTATGTATGTATGTATGTATGTATGTATGTATGTATGTATGTATGTATGTATGTATGTATGTATGTATGTATGTATGTATGTATGTATGTATGTATGTATGTATGTATGTATGTATGTATGTATGTATGTATGTATGTATGTATGTATGTATGTATGTATGTATGTATGTATGTATGTATGTATGTATGTATATATATATATATATATATATATATATATATATATATATATATATATATATATATATATATATATATATATATATATATATCTCACTTACATTCACTACCTTTTCAAATAGGAATCCCGTGATAATTGCCAATGGTTTGCGGCTAAAGCCTCCTTGTATATGGCTGAAGACGTCCAGACAATAAATCTAACAGACACTGTGGTTAAAAACCAGAACGGATACATCTCTGAGCTCCTGCCTGGCAAAGGTGTCATACTCTTTGAACCCAATGGAAGGCTAGTAAGTCATCATTTTTGGTATGCTTTTTAACTGTGATGTGTTCAGTGTTACGTCAAGGACTCTCTATTTTACTAAGGGTTAGGACCGTGCCCTCTTTGGAAGGACTTTGGTTTTGGCAGGTTTGATCTTTACCCTCAGTGAATGCCTTTTCTAACCTCAGACCATGGTGGGCCGTGAACCTTCAACCTGATTATTCACAGCCACGAACGCTACCACTTTGCCATGGTGACCATTTGGTATACTTTTTAACTAATAAGCAAAAGAAAAAATCTGATAAGATAGCATACCAGACTTCACTAGCAGAAAAATTTGGTATTACTGTATAGTGCTTGTAAGGTACAAATACTTTCATGGTGATAATCTGTAACGGATCAATTTCATCAAACTTCACTCTTGAAAGATTTTATTATGCCAATATCTTGTGTAGCTGATGGGCCCATGGCACCACCTATACTCTGCAACACTACAACTAAAGGCTTTTGACCTAACTAGGACTGGCCAGGTCAGTTCGATGTTAACTCTTGCTTCAATTACAGCTCTTTTTCTATGCCTACTTCTACACTGATATACTGGTGTATTGTAGTGCCCAGATCTGAAGAGGGTTCTGGTTACTATATATTGAAAGGAGTGAAGGACCTATCATGATAACCAGATTATTTGGGTGACTGAGGAATGATATATCATGCTTGAAGCTCTTTCAGTCTAATCTCCTTTAGTGATCAGTTTTACGTCATGAACGCACTTTCTAATAAGGGCTAGCCCAATGCCTTCTTGCTAAGGACTTTGGTTTTGGCAGGTGTGATAATTACCCTGTGCGAATGCTCTTTCTAACCTCAGACTGTGGGGGGCCGAGAACCCTTGACCTCTCTACTCAGAGTCGCAAACATTACCTCTGCCATGGTGGCAACTAATGTTTTCAAGCACATATGAAAAATGCATATTCTTAATACAGAAATATTGAATTTTCAGTTGTTGAGATTTTTGGAATGCTTACTTAAACATCTTTTCTTTTCCTTGTAAAGCTGTATTTATATGTTCTGCTTCATAAAATCAAGACTGTGAAGATCTGTAGCTGATTTATATTTATATGTTTGATATTTATTATACTTTACTTCATTTAGAGCCAAAATATAGGGATCAGGTAAAGATGAGATAACCCAGTACATTAAATAACCCCTTAAAGTGTAAGGTTTGGTTAGGTTAGGCTAGGCATTAACCTTCCCTAACGTAACTTAACCTAGCTCAACCCTACCCAACCTAATATAACAATTTACAGGGTTATTTTATTTACTGGGGGTTGCTTATTCTAACCTGATGTATATTTTGTATGGAAGTTTTTACAAATTTTTAAATATTTTCACTATGATGGAGGTTATTAATTTTTGAGTATTGCATCAGCATAGTTTAGAGAACCAGTGAGATAATCTGTATATATCTACTTCAGGAGGAAAGGGTCTTTTTCATGCGATCGAAATTTTATTATTTTGGCAAGAGGCCTTCAGGCAAGCAAAGCCTGAAAACATTTTTATCAGAGGATGATCCCTTGCAATTCGACGCCGAACAATGTGAACCAAACGAAGAAAATTTCAACTCAACCTGGTTTGCTTCTCTTGTCTGGAAAGGCAAAAAACCACAGGGTAGGTGTTCTTGTTTCTTCTAGACCTAGATGCATTTTAGTTATTAGTTTTCATGATTTTTGCTTATATGTCGATTAAATCAGTTATTGGCATAGATATATGTATAAGGACAATGCAAAACTAAGAGAATGAGAAAACTTAGGACTGGAGAGATTTAAACAATTCTGAATTTTTTTTCAGGTGTACTGCAGGCATGGACAGTTAATGCGCAATGTGATGAAATAAACGCAGAAGACAGTGTCAGCGACGCCGGGACGTCTGGAAAGGATGGGGTTGAGGAGTTTCCTGTGCTCGGACTTCCACGTAGCTTCACAAATAAACAGGGATACAAAGTAAGAGTCTCTTATTGAATACTCATTATCATGTAAATGCACTCGTGACCTTTATTACAAGGCTGAAACTCTGATGTGAGCTGTTTTATGTCACAGACTCCCTGTTCTACTAAGGGCTAGGACGTTGCATTCTTTCCAAGGACTTAAGGTTTGGTAATTGTGATCATTACCCCGAGTGAATGCCCTTTCTAAACTCAGACCGTGGCGGGCTGAGAACCCTTGAGTAGATGAATCCAAGTTGCGAGCATTACCATTCGGCCATGGTGAGCACCCACTTGAAGTCATGATATACTATTTGGGTCTCAGTTTGTACTTTATTATAACTTTTAATGTATATTTCTTAATAACAGGGAGTCCCCGGGTTACGTGTTTACCAAGTAACGATTTTCCGCTGTTACGACAGAAGCCCATAAATTATCAATAAATTATTAATAAATAAATTTTTAGACCTACCTGGCTTGTGTGGTAAATACAAATTTTGTGTACTGAACAGTTTGTGAGCATGGTGGATTAATACACAGCTAGAGGCTTGTTGTATTCTTATATATAAAGTTAATGGGTTCATATACTTATTTGTTTGTATTTGGTTATTTTAAGGAATCAGAATTAATTTATTTACAAAATTACCAAACACATAGCCTTGTATGAATGATCCATAAACCTTTATATTTATTTCATTTTGTATACTGTAGACTTTTTGCAAGTATTGTTTCAGAGAATGTGACATTATTATATTACATATATCAATGTACAGTGCTCCCTCGTTTATCGTGGGGGTTCAGTTCCAGGACCCGCCGCGATAGGTGAAAACCTGCGAAGTAGGAGCACCATATATACATAGGTATTTTACATTTATTTTTACCTTTACTGTGTAATCCCTCCCTGCACTGTTAACAAACCACCCTTTACTTTATTAATAACAGCGTGCAAGCGTAAATTAATATGAACGTGATAGGTAAGCTTACCGTGAATGAGCTGATGATGTCATGTACATACTCCACAGTCATTGGCGGCCGACATTCAAGAACCTTCTTCCTTCCTTCAGCATATCTAACAGTTTGACCTTTTCTGTTATGGTCAACATCTTCCTTTGCCGCTTAAGCTTACTACCAGAAACCTTAGAAGATGAAGGACGCTTGGGAGGCATTGCAGGGTTGAGATACAAAAGTTTCACAAAATCACAAGCACAACGTATTAAGAAGCACAACGCGAACAGCGCACACGTGAGTCGACTGAACGGGTGAGGAGAGACAATGGAAGATGCTGGGAGAACCAACCTCCAATCAAGAAGCCAATCAGACCCCATGGTACAAAACATGCAGTAAAACAATTCTGTGATTCGTCGTCTCCCACCCATCAGCCAATAGCATCCCATGTCGTATATCACGTATGTGCGACCCTTTTACATGGTACAATGCTGTGAGTTACATGCAGTGCTTCCACTTTAGGGTAAAATAACCTAATTTAGGGCAATCAGAGAATGATGATGAGGGTGATATCTACGTTGAGTATATAATAATAATTATAATAATAATGAATTTCATTACATTTAGGGTACTCAATATGGAATTAGGGAAATTTCTGTCCATCTAGGGTAAACTAAGCTTGTACTCGTGGAAGCAGTGGTTACATCTTAAAATTTGTTTTTTACTATTTTTTACTGTTTTATTATTCTTAGGCTAGGAAATACTTTTTTTATCAATAAAATAATGAAAAAAAAATTTTCAATAATATAATGAAAATACTGAAAATTTTAATATTTTAATATTCTCGCATATACCCAGATAAAGAAAAAAAGCTCGCCAAAAAAATCCGCAATGTACTGAATTCACGAAAGGTGAATCGCAATATATCGAGTTAGATTTAATTTATTTACAAAATTATCCAATGCCTAGCTGTAAATACGATCTTTACACGAAAAAGTTTATTGGGGTTTGCGTTTGGAATATGTAGTCACACGGCATTGTTGTGTACGTATATATCAAGTTAATAGTTTTATGTGTTTGGTTATTTGAAGTTATTAGATGTAGTTTATTTACAAAATTACTAAATACGTAGCCATAAATATGTTCTTTATGCGAAAAAGTTTGTTGAGGTTGGCCTTTGGAATACGTCGTCACACGGCATTGTTGTAAGCATATAAATCAAGTTAATGGTTTTATTTATTTATTTGTTATGTATTTGGTTAATTGAAGGAATAAAATTTAAAGTATTTACAAAATTACCTAACACATAGCCGTAAATACGATATTTATGCAAAAAGTTTGTTGAGGTTGGCTGCGTTGTCACACTGCATTAGACTGAGAAGAAGAAAAACCATCACTCATTTCACTCGTATGCCATATTGTTTATCATACTCATTTCAATATGACTGAAATGGAGTTGTTAGTGCCTTGGCTGGATGACCAGCATTGACGACGCATCTCGGTGAGCCTCCTGTTGATTCAGGGGGAAGCAAAAATTTTTAGTGCCATGAAAATCGGAAAGTGGGGAAGAAGAAGCATCATCCACTTCCCGCTCGTATGCCATATCATTGATCTTGTGCTCATTCGCTGGTGATAAGCTGTTCGACGTTAAGTTGAATATGGGGGCTGATGATGCAAGCCAACCACAGTAGTAAAGGTAAGCAATACTGTATAGTGTACCTTTACTATTTGTGTGTCTTAGATTAAAACTTAGGTTATGTTTCTGTGTTTTAGTTTATTTATTTTTTGCGTTGGTGGGGGACCTAGGCTCGAATTTAGGTGTTTACTGACTTACAATGAAAACTGGGTTATGACAGCTGTCAGGAACAGAACTCCGTCTTTAATCGGGGAACCCCATGTATTTATATCATATGAAAATTCATTGCTTTCATTTTGCTATGCATTATACCCATGTAAATATATATCTCATCCATGGTATTGGAGAAAATGAATTTGATGCTCATTTTGTGTGTGTTGTAAGACCCAATCAAAAGAGATAAGGGAGCGAAAGAGGTAATCTCTTCCTCTCTGAACTTTTTTTTTATTTTCATTGCTATACTACAGTTGATTTTTGTTCAATTTTTGCCACTGCTGTCTTGAGCTAGATATGGAAGACTGAGCCGCACACAACCACATATGCCACCAACACTTCATACACTCCTTGAGTTCTCCAGGGAAAGCCCAGGATTGGCAGTGATCTTACTCAAGGACTCAGAACTGCTTGGCCTGGCAGCTCAGGGAACAACAATAATAAAATTTGGAATCATATTAAAAAAGTCTTACTTTTCCAGTTATAAATACAGTATATGATCATGGATTGATATTGTAGTATTTGTATATATTAATGCATTTTTCTTTTTTCTTACATCATACCAGCAGTACTTGTATTATTTTGTTTTGTTCTTTCAGGCTTTTGAGGTAAATAATGACGTAAAATCTGCAATAGGTAATGTGCTGAGCCTCTTTAATGAAGAATGCGGTATTGCTCTCTGGTTAATCAGAAGAAATACATGGGAGACTGTCTTCTTCCACCGTAGTAATACATTTTTGGATAGTGTGCCTCTTAGTGATTTTGATTTGCGTGAATCGATATCAGAGGGTAAGTACAAAGCACACACATGCATACATGCATGCACACATAGAGAGAGAAACTGAAAAAAGTATGTTTTTAACTGTGTGTGTGATGGCCGGTCTCTGCATGCCAACTTTTGTGACCCTTAAGGAGGGTCCAGAGAGCTAAAAAGAGAAACTTACATTTTCAGTTAGGATGGTAAATGCTGAACCATGTGATATGCTAGCTTCACTGGCAATAGCATTGAGTATATTCCATATTCCTCTGCCACCAGAATGGCATTTTTAGTTTGGCCTTCTTCGTGCTTGTGATTGATATTCAGCTTCATTTTACGTAGATCACATGACATCTGAGGGCAGCTACTTCTTAGCTTAGCTGTATTCTTGCTTTTGGGTATATTCAAGAATATGAAGGAACTGCAGTCAAAAAACTTTGTAAATGAGGTGCTTAGACGTAAATAAGTAAGTACTTGCAAATGCACTGTGAACCATGTATGAATGAAAGGGAAAAGCAAGCTGCCACCACACATCTGCACACAATTTCTGAGTCTGGCAGTTTGCAATCCAAGTTCAAAGCTTACAATTTTTTTGGGGGGGAAGGATGAATATAGATCCTGTCTGTATACAGATTTGTTACACAAGAATGATGTTATTTATTTCTGTATTTTAAATTATAAAATTCGGTATTTTTTTATAAAATTATTTAAGTTTTTAGCTTACTATGCCCTTTAGGAATTTAAAATGGATGCAGAATCCAGTATAAGTGCTCAGGGACTATAGTATAGCATTATTTAAGATAGATAATTAAATTTCTTTCCGTTTAAGGTACCACAATCGATATCCAAGCTGTGCCTGCCATACCTGAATTCCCATGCCGGTGGATAGCAAGGAAAGCTATTGTAAAATGCACTGTATAGCTTAATGCATCCAATTATCATCAGTTCTTTCAGCATCTCTTGTCAACAGTCCCAATTGTGTCCATATCGCCCTATCTCCTTTGTCCTCCTCCATAACCCTCCTCATTGCCTTACTTCTACCCCTTCTGCATGGTACCTCCTTCCTCAGTGTCCTTCTGAATGTACCCCTCATCCTTCCTTACCACATGACCAAAGTATATCAGTCTTGCCTTCCTCATTATGTACCCAAACCATACTACATGCCCTGTCCCTCTAATAGTCTTATTCTTTATCCTGTCCATCCTTGCCATTCCCAAAGAACACTGCAGCATCTTCAACATTGCCACCGCCAGGTCAGCCTCCCCCCCCCCTCTCTCTCTCTCTCTCTCTCTCTCTCTCTCTCTCTCTCTCTCTCTCTCTCCTCTCTCTCTCTCTCTCTCTCTCTCTCTCTCTCTCTCTCTCTCTCTCTCTCTCTCTCTCTCTCTCTCTCTCTCTCTCTCTCTCTCTCTCTCTCTCTCTCTCTCTCTCTCTCTCTCTCTCTCTCTCTCTCTCTCTCTCTCTCTCTCTCTCTCTCTCTCTCTCTCTCTCCTCTCTCTCTCTCTCTCTCTCTCTCTCTCTCTCTCTCTCTCTCTCTCTCTCTCTCTCTCTCTCTCTCTCTCTCTCTCTCTCTCTCTCTCTCTCTCTCTCTCTCTCTCTCTCTCTCTCTCTCTCTCTCTCTCTTTTGTAAACATTACCTTTGTCTTTTAAAGGTACCCTTTTGTCACATATCACTCCTGTCTATCTTCTGTACCCATTCCATCATGCCTGCATTCTCTTCTTCATCTCTCTACCACACTCTTCATTGCTTTGAACAGTTAATTCTAAATACTTTAACTTATCCACTTTTGACTCCTCTATGCCTTGCAATCTCACCACTCCATTGTCCTCCCTCTCATGCACACACATGCATTGTGTCTTGCACTTATTGACTCTCATTTCCCCCTCTCTATAGTGCTCCTCTTTTGGCTCACTGTGACCTGTTCCCTACCCTCGCTACAGATCGCAGTGACATATGCAAAAATCATAGTCTATGACGATATCTATTTGATCGTGCCCATCAGCTTATACATCATCATTGCAAACAAGAAAGGGCTCAAGCTCGATCTTTGATGCAATGCCACCCCTACTCTGAACCAAACCATCAATCCTGCTGCACAATTCAATACTGTCACACTGTCCTCATACATATCCTGCAGCACTTCACATACCTCAGTGCTACTCAAGACTTCCTCATGCAATATTATGTTTTCTCTTTGCACCCTGTCATGTGCCTTCTCTAAATCTACAAACATAATGCAACTTCTTCTTGCCTTTTCTATACTTCTCTATCAACACTCTCAAAGCAAAAATTTTGTCTCTATCCATATTGCTGTTAACAAATCCTCACAGCCGTTCTCAGTCTAACTTTCGCTACCCTTTCCCAAATTTTATTGCTGTGCTTGTTCAGTTTTATGCCTTATAATGGCACATTTTGTTTTTAAAAATTGGTATCAGTATTCTTTTTTTCACTCTTCAGGCAGCCTCACACCTCCCAAGATGTATACAATACTTTAATATATGCACACTCAAAAGTACTGTTGTTACAAATTTCATATTTTTCCTAATAAATACCTGTTGACATTGTCTTTCAAATCGTGTTGAACCTTTCCCGTAAGTGTATTAATTTATTTAACTTTCAAAAACTAATGGTAAGAAATATTTTTCTTCTTGAAATGAGATACTATTTGCAGATCTCTTTAGCATCTAAGGCTTACTGCCATCAGGCAGACTATATATATGTAAAAAGGAAATCCAAGAAAACAGTGATTCCTTATAAGCTGCCCTTCTTCTGTCAGTTATTCTGTAGCCATAAAAGAATATCTCTCCTTCTAAATACAAAGTCTATATTCCTTTTTTTTAAGGAAACTGGGTGTGTCAAAGCACAACCTTTGCTCATAGGTAGAAAATACGAAGGGAGAGAGTCCTAGTCCCAGCACTTACCTCATTTAGTCTACTTGTACGGCACTTGGCGTTTTGTCCCCCGTCCAGAGAATGAAAGACAAAAATATTAAGAGAATGAAGTATTGGATGCAAAGGACGCTCACCTCCACTCGGACAAGAGTCCACCCATCATCATGAAAGAATGAAGAAATAACAGATTAAAAGGGAAATGCCGTTCGTTAGGTCGAAGGATTGCAGCCCACCACGGTCAGAGGTTAGAAAGGGCATTCACTCAGGGTAATGGTCATACTTCTCTCTGTTTTTTTATATCTAGTTTTCTTGCTGACCGTTTCATATATGTGGTTGTTGACAGTGCAACAGCTAGCCCATTCCCTGTTTCCAGTTGTGTTCCACAGGGCTCTGTGCTTTCACTTATTTCTGTTCCTTCATCAATGATCTTCCTCAGTCCCCACCTTTCTCTCTCCTTCACACCCTTGCCGATGATTCTACCCTTCACTTTTCATCTGCCATTTCTTCACAACCTTAATCTTATCACTCTTCTACTCTCATATCCGATTTGCAGAGGGTACCTGTGTCGGGCACCCAATATTTAATGCCTCCAAGCTAGACACAGTTTCTGGCTGTCTCTTTATCTTCTCCTCCTGATAGCCCATTTGTCTTCGAAGCTAACAAAGATTACCCTTTTATTTCTATCAGCATATTAGGAATCCATATAACCTCTAACTTGAGTTGGAGGAATCACGTAATCCAAATTTCTAAATCTGCATCCAAATAATTGGAGGTTCTGTTTCGTTTTTGTCATTACTTTAACTCTACAGTTACTCAAAATCTATAAAGATCTTATCCGTTCCTGCTTAGAATACTGCTTGCACATCTTGGGTGCTTCTTCTGATACTTATCTCATTGATAGGGTTGAATTTAACGCAGTCAGACTCATTAATGACCCTTCTCTTACTTCTAATCTCGATTGTGCCATAAGGTATGGCAGAAGGTATCATCTCTTTCTCTTTTCTATCGCTACTACTTCCATTGCTGCTCTGATGAGTTGGTGAGTTACATCCCTCCCCCACTGCTGAGGCCGCGTAACACTCACCAACCGGCCTCGTATCACAGGTATTATGTGAAGATTTGTATCTCGTGGATTGGTCTGTGCAGCGACTGCTTTTGCCCATATACCTCCAGACCCTAGAACTCTCTTCCTCCTTCTGTCTATCCTAATTTATACCCTATCTTCCTTTAAAAAGCAGATCAATCGTTATCTCAGGGCCTAATCCTGCCATATCTGTAGGTCCTCAATAATTTGACTATTCTTTCAGTCTGTCCTTTTCCTATGTGTATCATTACCTCAGCTCTGCCTTGCCCGTAACCTTTTGCTGTTCTTTCGTCTTAATGTTTTCTTCGTGCTCTGGCCTTTATTGATTAGGGCAATTTTCTTGCCAGTCTCGGTTTCACACATAAAAAAAAAATTAGCAAAACCAAAGTCCTTCGCAAGAAGGCCCTATCCTAGCCCTTACTAGGAAAGGGAGTCCATGACGTAAAACCATTCACATCATGGAACCCTATCTTATAGTGGTGAATCAGCTGATTTTATTGCAGACTTGATGATCACAGAGGAAATTTCTGGGTAGCAAAAGTTCAAATTTAGTAGCACTGAGTGACAGACATGGACATAAGAGTTTATTTAAGGGTAAGGGAAATAAAGCAGCAAAAAAACTTCTAAAGGATCCTTTTCCCTTCCATGATTCCAAATTGCTTTGTATTAAGAAAGGCATTTTGAGGATTTAAATTGCTAGTGCTGCAGCTACGTTCACAGGCAGTTCCTTTGACTTTGAAGAAAGAAGATCTCAAAGTTTTAACTCCCAGCTAGACTTTCAGCCTGTCAGTGGGATCAATCTGCAAATTGACCCTAGAGAAAGTATGGCTGGGGAATTAAGACTGGATGCCACATTCTTATCATCCCACAGTGGTCTCAATCGCACGTCTTCCAACTCTGCAGTCTAGAGCGCTAACCACTACACCACCGTGATTTCCACTCCCAGGTTGACTTCTCAGCCTGTCAGTGGGATCATTCTGCTCATTGATCCTTGAGAAAGTATGTCTGGGGAAAGAAGATTGAATGCCTCATTTCTAACTTCCCATGGCTGTCTCGATTGCTCGTTTACCAACTCTGCAGACAAGCACACTTAATTACTACATAACCGTGGTCCCCAAGGAGAAAAATATTTAGTATTTCTATTTCTTGATTGGGTATCAGGAAATAACATGAATTGAGCACTTAAGTGTTATGGACACCAAATTGAAAAAATTATATTTTCTGGCCTTCCCTGCAAAGAAGCTACCTGAACTTCACTCTTTTGAGGGAATAAACACAGAACTATTGAATTTTGTCCTTCAAGAAACTTACACTTTTTCTCATGTGCTCATTTGCATTGAAATATCTTGCAGTCCATAAAGAAGAACTTTCCTTTAGTCACTTTCTTCAAAAGATATATTTGAAGTAGTGTTTCTCACGGCACTGAGTGGACCTGACTTGCCTTTCAAATGCTATGCTTTATTTTGCAACTGTAAGTTGTTACTAATGCAGAAATTTTACTAAGAGCTGAGGAGGCATAAATCTAAGAATCAAATATATTTAAGGTATATAATAAAATCCGAAAATTCAGGAAAATAAGACCTTATATGGTAAGTCAATACATCAGTAGTGTAAATTATTTAGACCAAATACCATTGAATAAGTCTTAAAGGAATTGAGGTTAAAATTTTAAGAAAAAGCTTGACCCAGGCAAAAAATGCCTACTTTAATTTCAGATCTATCATTCGAAGGGTTTGAGTAGAGGGATTAGGGAAAAAATTTGAAACATGGATTGCAAAGAATAAGAAATTTATCCCGCCTTCGATCTATCCTTAATTATTTCTATTGATCAGCTTTTCATAGAAGTCTGAAATCGGAAGAATTATTTAAAGACGTGTTGTTGGTATTAAAGTTACGAGGTCTAAATAGCTTTGTATTTGTGTTTTAGTCAACAAATTAAATATAAATGAAATATGTTTGTGGTAGTGATACAAAGTACATTAATGTGATATCATTGGTTATCTAATAAAGGAGAGAGAGAGAGAGCATCTTATTTCATTCGAAATACATAATGTCTGTTACCATTAATGCTATCGCTAATTATTCAGTATAGAAAAAGGAAACAACGTGAACGTGATTTTATCTGTACAGTTATTGGCAAAAAAAAAAAAAAAAAAAAAAGTTAGAAAACGCAAAAATTTTTCTGAAAGTTATTTTTAACCGTTTTTGCACAGTTTGGAAACGTAGATGAATAGAAAGGATTGATATTTTTTTGCTGTAAAGTTTCTCTCTCTCTCTCTCTCTCTCTCTCTCTCTCTCTCTCTCTCTCTCTCTCTCTGTGATAGTCCGTCATAATAATAGTAATAAGGCTACCCCATTTCGGCTTTTAACTAAGAATTAAGACAATATTGAGAGGTCACTCAAAGACATCAATAAATGTCGGGAAGCCTTAGGCAGAGGACATCTGGTTCACCTTGTTGTGATGTTGAGGAGAGAAAGCATCAGGGATTGTTTTTTGGCACGTGACAGTTCTTAAGCTCACACTTAGTTTTCTATTCTTTTTATTCTCTTCATTTGTCTTCTTTTATTTTTATTTCTTTTCTTTTTTCGCTTCCTTTTCTCTTTTTATTTTATTTTCTCTTTCTTTTCCATTTCTTTGTTCTTTTCTTTTCAAGTAATTTTCTTTTCTCGTCTTTCTTTTGATTTATTTTTTTCTATTTTCCAGTCTTTTCTTTTGAGTTTTCCATATTTTTTATTTCCTTTTCTTTTCTTATTTCTTTTAATTTATCTTTTCTTTTTTCTGTTTAAGTCTTCTGTAAAGGGATGATAAGCGCATTGTCTGTACTCCTAAATTCGCTTGAAATTAAATCTGTCGCTGTCCATCTTCTGAAGGATTTGAAGAAATTGGTCCTCTCATCTCATGTGACATATTTTTTAAAGATTTTTAAATGTCTTTAAATAATCTACCTCCTACTGAAGGGATTCGAACATGAATAACTTCAGTTAGTGCACTTCTCCACAGAGGTGTAAAAGAGAGAACTGGAACTTACACTGAAGTTAGTCAGGTGCGAATCCCGACAGTAGGAGGTAGATTATTGGAAGACATATAAAAATGCATAATGGCATTGCGTCTGTCAACTGAATAATTTCGGTCGATAATGAGGGGGAGAATTAATGTGCGCTGATCTCTAGTCGTTGGCGAGTGATAAAAACAAGAGTAGAATAGGCACAGTAATGCCTTTTGTAACCGCTGAGTAACGTCAGTAGAAGTTCCAGTTCTCTTTCCTCTTTACCTCTGTGGCCCAGCAAACTAGAGTGTGGACTCTAGTTCTACAGTTTACAAGTTCAAATCTCGTCATTAGAGGTAAATTATATGAAGATATTTACAAATGCGTCATTGCGTTACATTTGTTATATCGGTAAATAATAATAATAATAGCAATATTAATAATAATAATAGCAACAACAATCATCATAATCATTATGAGAACCACGTTAGACGAGCTTTCAGAGGTCGACTCGGTAGTTGACAGACCCGTGATCGAGCCCGCTGTTGGGTGCTAGGAAGAGCATCCAGCCGCACTCTGCGTCCTTCCCATGTTGGGGACACACACACACACACAGATTGCATAGACTTCCAGAAAGCGTTTGACACTGTTCCACATGGGAGACTTATTAGGAAGCTGCAATCAATGGCTAGAATAGGTGGAAATGTTTTGGAATGGATAAAAACTTACTTAGAAGGAAGGGAACAGAGGGTTAGAGTAAGACACTCAGTGTCTGAATGGAGAAGAGTTAGTAGTGGAGTTCCACAGGGTTCAGTTTTAGGGCCACTTTTGTTCCTTGTATATGTAAATGACCTACCAGAGTCTGTAAATTCATTCATGAATATGTTTGCAGATGATGCAAAGATTGTGAAGAAAGTAAAAAACGAGAACAATGGTAGAGAACTTCAGGAGGATCTAAATAATCTGCATGAGTGGTCAGAAAAGTGGCTAATGAAATTCAATACTTCAAAATGTAAGGTAATGAGAATGGGTACAAGTGCAAGAAGGCCCAAACTTGACTACTCGGTGGCTGGAGTACAACTTCAAGAGACAGAAAATGAGAGAGATCTAGGAGTAAACATACTGGCAGATTTGTCTCCAGAAATACATATAAATGGCATAGTAAGGGCAGCATATGCATTCTTATCAAATGTAAGGGTAGCCTTCAGGCACATGGACAAGGAAATGTTCAGAAATATTTATGTAACCTATGTGAGGCCAAAACTCGAATATGCAGCCCCCTTTTGGAATCCGCACTTGAAAAAGCACATAGCTAAGCTTGAAAAAGTTCAAAGACATGCCACGAAACTGGTGCCAGAAATCCGCAATCTCAGTTATGATGAGAGGCTGAGGGAATTAGACTTACCATCACTGGAAGCTAGAAGAGTGAGGGGGGATATGGTGACAGTCTTTAAATTTCTTCATGGTTATGATAGAGTGGATAGGGATCGATATTTTGATATGGCTGGCTCTAGAACTAGAGGTCATAGTTTGAAGCTTCGTAAGAAAACTTCTTTGCAGGATGTAAGGAAATACTTTTTCAGTGTAAGAGTAGTTGATAATTGGAATTGGCTAAGCGAGGAGGTAGTTAATGGTATCTCAATCCATAGTTTTAAGGACAGGTATGATAAGTATGACTAAGTCTAAAATGGAACCGATGAGGAGACGGGAAGATACGAGCTTTGGGCTCTTTCCCGTAAACACAATTAGATAATCACACACACACACACACACACACACACACACACACACACACACTGCTTATAAGTGAAAGGATTCAAGTTGAAGAAATAAACTTGGCTATAGAAAGTGAGTTCAAGGAATTTCTTGTTGCTCGCATAAATACTGGGTCAGAGAGCATTATAATAACTGTTGTATACAACCCACCAAGGAACCAAAATAGGCTTGAAGTTTATGAGGAAAGTCATATAGGTACTATTGAAGTCATAAACTCAGTTGTTAACATGGCACGGGAAAAAAAATGTAGGATTTTGATTATGGGAGACTTTAATCATAAAGAGATAGATTGGATAAATCTTGACCCACACAGTGGTGAGGACTCATTCGGGGCAAGATTCCTAGATTGCGTACTAGGGAATTTCCTACACCAACATGTAATGGAACCAACAAGGGCCAGGGGTGGGGATGAGCCATCACTACTTGATCTAATGTTCACAGATAATGTGTTGGATATTGAAAAAATTGAGTATGAACCACCAATTGGAAAGAGTGACCACTGTGTGTTGTTGATGGAGTATATCATTGAAGATATTCTTCCTGAGAGTAGAGGCACTGAGGACATGAGGAGGAACTATCGGAAAGGAGATTACATCAAAATGAATGAGCTTTTTGCAGTTATTGACTGGAGAACCTTATTTTACAACAAATCTGTACAAGAAATGTATGACATCTTTTGTGAGAAATATGGGAAGATAGTAGATTGCTGCATACCTGTCACCAAAGTAGGTGTAATTCATGCCAGAGAGAAATGGTTCGATAATGGGTGTAAAAGAGCTAAGGAGTGGAGAGACAAATGCTGGAAAAGGTATAGGAGGAGAAAAAACATAAATGCCTGGCAAACCTACAAAAGAGCAAGTAATGACTACCTAAGTAAAAGGAGAGAGGCAGAGAGAGACTATGAGAGGGACATCACCAGGAAGGCTAAAGAAAATCCCAAGCTTTTCCACAGCTTTATCAGAGGAAAACTGAAGGTAAAAGAACAGGTTTTAAGGCTAAAGAGAGCGGATGGAAGCATCACTGAGACGGATGAAGAGATCTGCAAAGAATTGAACAAGGAGTTTCAGTCAGTATTTACAGTAGAAAATACCCCACCCCCTTAGATTGCAGTGAAAGAAGCTCAAGGGCCGGTATTAGAGAACATCAACCTTACAGCCACAGAGGTATGCAAAGCGCTGATGGATTCAGATGTTCATAAAGCTACAGGTCCTGATGACATATCCCCTCATGTGCTTAAAAAATGCGCAAACACAATATCAGTGGCACTAAGTATCATATTTAAGGAGTCACTGGAGTCGGGGGAGATTCCAAGATGCTGGAAACAAGGAAATGTGATACCTATCTTCAAAAAGGGAAGGAGGGATACGGCTCTGAACTATAGACCAGTTTCCTTGACCAGCATAGTTTGCAAAGTTATGGAGAAACTACTAAGGAAACATATCTCTCTTCACTTGGAATCCTTCAACTTTTTGTTAGTGAGGCAACATGGCTTCAGAGAAGGTAGATCAACAGTAACAAACTTATTAGAATTTTATGATGAGGTAAGCCAAATCTTACAGGAAAGAGAGGGCTGGGCAGATTGCATATTCCTAGACTTCCAGAAAGCGTTTGACACTGTTCCACATGGGAGACTTATTAGGAAGCTGCAATCAATGGCTAGAATAGGTGGAAATGTTTTGGAATGGATAAAAATTTACTTAGAAGGAAAGGAACAGAGGGTTAGAGTAAGACACTCAGTGTCTGAATGGAGAAGAGTTAGTAGTGGAGTCCCACAGGGTTCAGTTTTAGGGCCACTTTTGTTCCTTGTATATGTTAATGACCTACCAGAGTCTGTAAATTCATTCATGAATATGTTTGCAGATGATGCAAAGATTGTGAAGAAAGTAAAAAACGAGAACAATGGTAGAGAACTTCAGGAGGATCTAAATAATCTGCATGAGTGGTCAGAAAAGTGGCTAATGACATTCAGTACTTCAAAATGTAAGGTAATGAGAATGGGTACAAGTGCAAGAAGGCCCAAGCTTGACTACTCGGTGGCTGGAGTACAACTTCAAGAGACAGAAAATGAGAGAGATCTAGGAGTAAACATACTGGCAGATTTGTCTCCAGAAATACATATAAATGGCATAGTAAGGGCAGCATATGCATTCTTATCAAATGTAAGGGTAGCCTTCAGGCACATGGACAAGGAAATGTTCAGAAATATTTATGTAACCTATGTGAGGCCAAAACTCGAATATGCAGCCCCCTTTTGGAATCCGCACTTGAAAAAGCACATAGCTAAGCTTGAAAAAGTTCAAAGACATGCCACGAAACTGGTGCCAGAAATCCGCAATCTCAGTTATGATGAGAGGCTGAGGGAATTAGACTTACCATCACTGGAAGCTAGAAGAGTGAGGGGGGATATGGTGACAGTCTTTAAATTCCTTCATGGTTATGATAGAGTGGATAGGGATCGATATTTTGATATGGCTGGCTCTAGAACTAGAGGTCATAGTTTGAAGCTTCGTAAGAAAACTTCTTCGCAGGATGTAAGGAAATACTTTTTCAGTGTAAGAGTAGTTGATAATTGGAATTGGCTAAGCGAGGAGGTAGTTAATGGTATCTCAATCCATAGTTTTAAGGACAGGTATGATAAGTATGACTAAGTATAAAATGGAACCGATGAGGAGACGGGAAGATACGAGCTTTGGGCTCTTTCCCGTAAACACAATTAGGTAATCACAATCAGGTAATCACACACACACACACACACACATATATATATATATATATATATATATATATATATATATATATATATATATATATATATATATATATATATATATATATATATATATATATATATATATATATATATATATATATTATATGTATACACACACTCAGACTTTCTTTCGCAACCCAAAAAAATAGCCAATTAACTCTGAAACACTCAAGCATACGCCCACATTGAAAGCAGAGAGAAAGCTAATGAACGTAGAAGCGCATCTTGTTATCTATCTATCTAGCGATCCGTGGCAGCTGAGACCTCGGTTGGTAAGACGGAGGGTTGGAAAAAGCAAACGTGGTCATTTGCCCATTGGCCGTTGCAGCTCTCTCACCCATAGGAAGAGAAAATCTTAAGTGTTGAACTCGAAGGAGGAATTAAAAAAAATAAACAAATATTATTCTCGCACAGCGCTAGCCCTGGTACAGACGGAGTGTGGATTTTATCAATAATTATTGCTGGCGTGTGTCCCATTACGGACGGAAAGTGAGGTTAAAAGAGTTTATAAATATTTTTCTTCCTTTATTAGAAAAATTATTGTCCCCGCAAATCACTTATACGAACATTGTGTATTAAGAGTTTTTAGAGGATTTTTAATCAATTTTATTTGGATATATTTATTTTGTTTTATTTTTGTATGAATGCAAATGGAAAAAAATTTCTATGAGACTTAAGAGTGATTCAGTGAAAATTTGAATTCGGGAACAGCTGCTAATGACACATATAAGTAAAAACAAAAATTTAAGAAGAGTAATAAAACTTTTGTACACAGAGAGGATATACTTGTCACCGCACATTCAATAAGACTCTTATTTATTCTCTTATGCATAAAAGGACGTCACATTAAGTTGATTTTATGTAAGTATAGTATTATATTTATTTAATGACTTTGTTGCCTGTTTTATGTAGTCTCCGTGGCAAAATGGTAGCGTCCGCGACTCTGAGGCGGCAGGTCGAGGGTTCGCGCCCCGTCACGGACTGAGGTTAGTAAGGGCATACACTCAGGGTAACGATTGCATCTGTCGAAACAAGTCCTTCGCAAGAAGCAACCGTCATAGCCCTTAGTAGAAAAGGGTGTTCGTGACGTAAAACCGAATCCATCGTTGCACGTTTTACAGTTACATTCCCTATAATAATATACTGCCACGGCATCTATTCCATAATTCCATCCATCCATATACCAAAACCATAATCCCCCTTATAAGGGGGTGGCTGAGTCAAAGAAAATACTTTGACTTTTTGTGGGAAGTAAATACATAGGAGGGGGATTCCCAGTCCCCTCGCACCGCCCCATCCAGTCGACTTTTACGACACACAGGGGAACGCGGAGGATGTATTCATACCCCCCGTCCCTCAGGGGGACTTCCATAATATATATATATATATATATATATATATATATATATATATATATATATATATATATATATATATATATATATATATATATAAAATTTACCTTAATGGCGAGTTAAATGATAACTTACATTAGCGACCAGCCATGAACAAACTACCCCAGTTTCTGATTTGTGTAATAGGTTGTTTGAGTTGTTCTGGGATTTATGGTAGGGTTGTGTTTGTAGACTTTTATTAATTGCAATAGCGTAAGGCATCTAGTCTCATGCTTTTACTTGTGATGTTATTTAATAAGATGGTTTTGTCTGTATGTGTGAGTGTGTGTGTGTATATATATATATATATATATATATATATATATATATATATATATATATATATATATATATATATATATATATATATATATATATATATATATATTATATATCCGGTTCCGGCTTTACGTCACGGACTCCCTTATCAACCAAGGGCTAGGACGGTTGCCTTCTTGCGAAGGACTTGTTTTGGCAGATGTAATCCTTACGCTGAGTGCATGCCTTTGCTAACCTCAGACCGTGGCGGGGCGCGAACCCTCGACCTGACGCCTCAGAGTCGGAGACGCTACCGACTGAGCCACGGGGACTACATATATATATATATATATATATATATATATATATATATATATATATATATATATATATATATGTGTGTGTGTGTGTGTGTGTGTGTGTGTGTGTGTGTGTGTGTGTGTGTGTGTGATTACCTAATTGTGATTACCTAGTTGTGTTTGCGGGAAAGAGCCCAAAGCTCGTGTCTTCCCGTCTCCTCGTCGCTTCCATTTTATACTTAGTGATACTTATCATACCTGTCCTTAAAACTATGGATTGAGATACCATTAACTACCTCCTCGCTTAGCCAATTCCAATTATCAACTACTCTTACACTGAAAAAGTATTTCCTTACATCCTGCAAAGAAGTTTTCTTACCAAGCTTCAAACTATGACCTCTAGTTCTAGAGCCAGCCATATCAAAATATCGATCCCTATCCACTCTATCATAACCATGAAGGAATTTAAAGACTGTCACCATATCCCCCCCTCACTCTTCTAGCTTCGAGTGAAGGTAAGTCTAATTCCCTCAGCCTCTCATCATAACTGAGATTGCGTATTTCTGGCACCAGTTTCGTGGCATGTCTTTGAACTTTTTCAAGCTTAGCTATGTGCTTTTTCAAGTGCGGATTCCAAAAGGGGGCTGCATATTTGAGTTTTGGCCTCACATAGGTTACATAAATATTTCGGAACATTTCCTTGTCCATGTGCCTGAAGGCTACCCTTACATTTGATAAGAATGCATATGCTGCCCTTACTATGCCATTTATATGTATTTCTGGAGACAAATCTGCCAGTATGTTTACTCCTAGGTCTCTCTCATTTTCTGTCTCTTGAAGTTGTACTCCAGCCACCGAGTAGTCAAGCTTGGGCCTTCTTGCACTTGTACCCATTCTCATTACCTTACATTTTGAAGTATTGAATTTCATTAGCCACTTTTCTGACCACTCATGCAGATTATTTAGATCCTCCTGAAGTTCTCTACCATTGTTCTCGTTTTTTACTTTCTTCACAATCTTTGCATCATCTGCAAACATATTCATGAATGAATTTACAGACTCTGGTAGGTCATTTACATATTCAAGGAACAAAAGTGGCCCTAAAACTGAACCCTGTGTGTGTGTGTGTGTGTGTGTGTGTGTGTGTGATTACCTAATTGATTACCTAATTGTGTTTACGGGAAAGAGCCCAAAGCTCGTATCTTCCCGTCTCCTCATCGGTTCCATTTTAGACTTAGTGATACTTATCGTACCTGTCCTTAAAACTATGGATTGAGATACCATTAACTACCTCCTCGCTTAGCCAATTCCAATTATCAACTACTCTTACACTGAAAAAGTATTTCCTTACATCCTGCAAAGAAGTTTTCTTACCAAGCTTCAAACTATGACCTCTAGTTCTAGAGCCATCCATATCAAAATATCGATCCCTATCCACTCTATCATAACCATGAAGGAATTTAAAGACTGTCACCATATCCCCCCTCACTCTTCTAGCTTCGAGTGAAGGTAAGTCTAATTCCCTCAGCCTCTCATCATAACTGAGATTGCGTATTTCTGGCACCAGTTTCGTGGCATGTCTTTGAACTTTTTCAAGCTTAGCTATGTGCTTTTTCAAGTGCGGATTCCAAAAGGGGGCTGCATATTTGAGTTTTGGCCTCACATAGGTTACATAAATATTTCGGAACATTTCCTTGTCCATGTGCCTGAAGGCTACCCTTACATTTGATAAGAATGCATATGCTGCCCTTACTATGCCATTTATATGTATTTCTGGAGACAAATCTGCCAGTATGTTTACTCCTAGGTCTCTCTCATTTTCTGTCTCTTGAAGTTGTACTCCAGCCACCGAGTAGTCAAGCTTGGGCCTTCTTGCACTTGTACCCATTCTCATTACCTTACATTTTGAAGTATTGAATTTCATTAGCCACTTTTCTGACCACTCATGCAGATTATTTAGATCCTCCTGAAGTTCTCTACCATTGTTCTCGTTTTTTACTTTCTTCACAATCTTTGCATCATCTGCAAACATATTCATGAATGAATTTACAGACTCTGGTAGGTCATTTACATATACAAGGAACAAAAGTGGCCCTAAAACTGAACCCTGTGTGTGTGTGTGTGTGTGTGTGATTACCTAATTGATTACCTAATTGTGTTTACGGGAAAGAGCCCAAAGCTCGTATCTTCCCGTCTCCTCATCGGTTCCATTTTAGACTTAGTGATACTTATCGTACCTGTCCTTAAAACTATGGATTGAGATACCATTAACTACCTCCTCGCTTAGCCAATTCCAATTATCAACTACTCTTACACTGAAAAAGTATTTCCTTACATCCTGCAAAGAAGTTTTCTTACCAAGCTTCAAACTATGACCTCTAGTTCTAGAGCCATCCATATCAAAATATCGATCCCTATCCACTCTATCATAACCATGAAGGAATTTAAAGACTGTCACCATATCCCCCCTCACTCTTCTAGCTTCGAGTGAAGGTAAGTCTAATTCCCTCAGCCTCTCATCATAACTGAGATTGCGTATTTCTGGCACCAGTTTCGTGGCATGTCTTTGAACTTTTTCAAGCTTAGCTATGTGCTTTTTCAAGTGCGGATTCCAAAAAGGGGCTGCATATTTGAGTTTTGGCCTCACATAGGTTACATAAATATTTCGGAACATTTCCTTGTCCATGTGCCTGAAGGCTACCCTTACATTTGATAAGAATGCATATGCTGCCCTTACTATGCCATTTATATGTATTTCTGGAGACAAATCTGCCAGTATGTTTACTCCTAGGTCTCTCTCATTTTCTGTCTCTTGAAGTTGTACTCCAGCCACCGAGTAGTCAAGCTTGGGCCTTCTTGCACTTGTACCCATTCTCATTACCTTACATTTTGAAGTATTGAATTTCATTAGCCACTTTTCTGACCACTCATGCAGATTATTTAGATCCTCCTGAAGTTCTCTACCATTGTTCTCGTTTTTTACTTTCTTCACAATCTTTGCATCATCTGCAAACATATTCATGAATGAATTTACAGACTCTGGTAGGTCATTTACATATACAAGGAACAAAAGTGGCCCTAAAACTGAACCCTGTGTGTGTGTGTGTGTGTGTGTGATTACCTAATTGATTACCTAATTGTGTTTACGGGAAAGAGCCCAAAGCTCGTATCTTCCCGTCTCCTCATCGGTTCCATTTTAGACTTAGTGATACTTATCGTACCTGTCCTTAAAACTATGGATTGAGATACCATTAACTACCTCCTCGCTTAGCCAATTCCAATTATCAACTACTCTTACACTGAAAAAGTATTTCCTTACATCCTGCAAAGAAGTTTTCTTACCAAGCTTCAAACTATGACCTCTAGTTCTAGAGCCATCCATATCAAAATATCGATCCCTATCCACTCTATCATAACCATGAAGGAATTTAAAGACTGTCACCATATCCCCCCTCACTCTTCTAGCTTCGAGTGAAGGTAAGTCTAATTCCCTCAGCCTCTCATCATAACTGAGATTGCGTATTTCTGGCACCAGTTTCGTGGCATGTCTTTGAACTTTTTCAAGCTTAGCTATGTGCTTTTTCAAGTGCGGATTCCAAAAGGGGGCTGCATATTTGAGTTTTGGCCTCACATAGGTTACATAAATATTTCGGAACATTTCCTTGTCCATGTGCCTGAAGGCTACCCTTACATTTGATAAGAATGCATATGCTGCCCTTACTATGCCATTTATATGTATTTCTGGAGACAAATCTGCCAGTATGTTTACTCCTAGGTCTCTCTCATTTTCTGTCTCTTGAAGTTGTACTCCAGCCACCGAGTAGTCAAGCTTGGGCCTTCTTGCACTTGTACCCATTCTCATTACCTTACATTTTGAAGTATTGAATTTCATTAGCCACTTTTCTGACCACTCATGCAGATTATTTAGATCCTCCTGAAGTTCTCTACCATTGTTCTCGTTTTTTACTTTCTTCACAATCTTTGCATCATCTGCAAACATATTCATGAATGAATTTACAGACTCTGGTAGGTCATTTACATATACAAGGAACAAAAGTGGCCCTAAAACTGAACCCTGTGTGTGTGTGTGTGTGTGTGTGATTACCTAATTGATTACCTAATTGTGTTTACGGGAAAGAGCCCAAAGCTCGTATCTTCCCGTCTCCTCATCGGTTCCATTTTAGACTTAGTGATACTTATCGTACCTGTCCTTAAAACTATGGATTGAGATACCATTAACTACCTCCTCGCTTAGCCAATTCCAATTATCAACTACTCTTACACTGAAAAAGTATTTCCTTACATCCTGCAAAGAAGTTTTCTTACCAAGCTTCAAACTATGACCTCTAGTTCTAGAGCCATCCATATCAAAATATCGATCCCTATCCACTCTATCATAACCATGAAGGAATTTAAAGACTGTCACCATATCCCCCCTCACTCTTCTAGCTTCGAGTGAAGGTAAGTCTAATTCCCTCAGCCTCTCATCATAACTGAGATTGCGTATTTCTGGCACCAGTTTCGTGGCATGTCTTTGAACTTTTTCAAGCTTAGCTATGTGCTTTTTCAAGTGCGGATTCCAAAAGGGGGCTGCATATTTGAGTTTTGGCCTCACATAGGTTACATAAATATTTCGGAACATTTCCTTGTCCATGTGCCTGAAGGCTACCCTTACATTTGATAAGAATGCATATGCTGCCCTTACTATGCCATTTATATGTATTTCTGGAGACAAATCTGCCAGTATGTTTACTCCTAGGTCTCTCTCATTTTCTGTCTCTTGAAGTTGTACTCCAGCCACCGAGTAGTCAAGCTTGGGCCTTCTTGCACTTGTACCCATTCTCATTACCTTACATTTTGAAGTATTGAATTTCATTAGCCACTTTTCTGACCACTCATGCAGATTATTTAGATCCTCCTGAAGTTCTCTACCATTGTTCTCGTTTTTTACTTTCTTCACAATCTTTGCATCATCTGCAAACATATTCATGAATGAATTTACAGACTCTGGTAGGTCATTTACATATACAAGGAACAAAAGTGGCCCTAAAACTGAACCCTGTGTGTGTGTGTGTGTGTGTGTGATTACCTAATTGATTACCTAATTGTGTTTACGGGAAAGAGCCCAAAGCTCGTATCTTCCCGTCTCCTCATCGGTTCCATTTTAGACTTAGTGATACTTATCGTACCTGTCCTTAAAACTATGGATTGAGATACCATTAACTACCTCCTCGCTTAGCCAATTCCAATTATCAACTACTCTTACACTGAAAAAGTATTTCCTTACATCCTGCAAAGAAGTTTTCTTACCAAGCTTCAAACTATGACCTCTAGTTCTAGAGCCAGCCATATCGAAATATCGATCCCTATCCACTCTATCATAACCATGAAGGAATTTAAAGACTGTCACCATATCCCCCCTTACTCTTCTAGCTTCGAGTGATGGCAAGTCTAATTCCCTCAGCCTCTCATCATAACTGAGATTGCGTATTTCTGGCACCAGTTTCGTGGCATGTCTTTGAACTTTTTCAAGCTTAGCTATGTGCTTTTTCAAGTGCGGATTCCAAAAGGGGGCTGCATATTCGAGTTTTGGCCTCACATAGGTTACATAAATATTTCGGAACATTTCCTTGTCCATGTGCCTGAAGACTACCCTTACATTTGATAAGAATGCATATGCTGCCCTTACTATGCCATTTATATGTATTTCTGGAGACAAATCTGCCAGTATGTTTACTCCTAGGTCTCTCTCATTTTCTGTCTCTTGAAGTTGTACTCCAGCCACCGAGTAGTCAAGCTTGGGCCTTCTTGCACTTGTACCCATTCTCATTACCTTACATTTTGAAGTATTGAATTTCATTAGCCACTTTTCTGACCACTCATGCAGATTATTTAGATCCTCCTGAAGTTCTCTACCATTGTTCTCGTTTTTTACTTTCTTCACAATCTTTGCATCATCTGCAAACATATTCATGAATGAATTTACAGACTCTGGTAGGTCATTTACATATACAAGGAACAAAAGTGGCCCTAAAACTGAACCCTGTGGAACTCCACTACTAACTCTTCTCCATTCAGACACTGAGTGTCTTACTCTAACCCTCTGTTCCCTTCCTTCTAAGTAAGTTTTTATCCATTCCAAAACATTTCCACCTATTCTAGCCATTGAGTGCAGCTTCCTAATAAGTCTCCCATGTGGAACAGTGTCAAACGCTTTCTGGAAGTCTAGGAATATGCAATCTGCCCAGCCCTCTCTTTCCTGTAAGATTTGGCTTACCTCATCATAAAATTCTAATAAGTTTGTTACTGTTGATCTACCTTCTCTGAAGCCATGTTGCCTCACTGACAAAAAGTTGAAGGATTCCAAGTGAAGAGAGATATGTTTCCTTAGTAGTTTCTCCATAACTTTGCAAACTATGCTGGTCAAGGAAACTGGTCTATTGTTCAGAGCCGTATCCCTCCTTCCCTTTTTGAAGATAGGTATCACATTTGCTTGTTTCCAGCATCTTGGAATCTCCCCCGACTCCAGTGACTCCTTAAATATGATACTTAGTGCCACTGATATTGTGTTTGCGCATTTTTTAATGCGTGTGTGTGTGTGTGTGTGTGTGTGTGTGTGTGTGTGTGTGTGTGTGTGTGTGTGTGTGATATATATATATATATATATATATATATATATATATATATATATATATATATATATATATATATATATATATATATATATATATATAGAGAGAGAGAGAGAGAGAGAGAGAGAGAGAGAGAGAGAGAGAGAGAGAGAGAGAGAGAGAGAGAGAGAGAGAGAGAGAGAGAGAGAGAGTTGCAACCTCCTTGGTATAGATCCTATAATTTCAGGTGAATATGTACACCACACTATATTGTGTGAATACCTACTTGTGCTTACGGGAAAGATCCCCATGGTCGTAACTCCTCGTCTCCTTGTCGGTTCCATATTTTTACTTAGGGGTGCTTATCATAAGCAACTTGTCATTAAAACTATGGGTTAAGTAAACGCTAACTACCTCCTCGCTTAGCGAATGCCAGTCATCAATTATTCATACACTAAAAAAGCACTTCCTTACATCCTTATAAAGCTTCTAACTATGACCTCTGGTTCTAGTGCCAGCCATATCAAAATATAAATCCTTATCCACTCCATAAATAACCATGAAGGAATTGAAAAAGCATCACCATATTGCCCCGTCATTCTTTTAGCTTCTAGTGATGGTAAGTCTAATTCCCTCAGTCTCTCCTCATAACTGAGATTGCGAATTCCTTTCACCAGTTTCGTGGCATATCTTTGAACTTTTCCAGCTTAATTATGAGTTTTTTTTTTAAAGCGTGGATTCCAAAAGGGGGCTGCATACTCAAACTTTGGCCTCACATAGGTTACATAAATATTTATGAACATTTCCTTGACCATGTGTTTGAAGGCTACCCTTACATTTGCTAAGAAAGCATACGCTGCCCATACTATGCCATTCATAAGCCTTTCCGGAGAGTGTGTGTGTGTGTGTGTGAATGTGTATGCATCACACTTTTGTCTCTGTGAATGTGTGTGTACACAACACTTATCATGTAGTACCTTAAAACTACTACGACTACTACTACTACTACTACTACTACTACTATTATTATTATTATTATTATTATTATTATTATTATTATTATTATTATTATTATTATTATTATTATTATTATTATTATTATTGTTATTATTATTATTATTATTATTATTATTATTATTATTACAAGTGAAGAGGTTCTGATCGGACTTGAAGATTCAAGATTGCTTTGCAGACTCATGTAATGGCATCATTTCGATTTGGTTTCCTGATGCCTTCGTGGCCCTTATGTTTTTTTCCCTATTACTTAGCGTTACTGTCACCTTTGACACTCTGAATTGCATTATACACTTAACAGGGTCTCTGAGATTGCATCTGGAAAACACCAAAGAAACTCTGCAAATCTAATTTTACCCAGAGAAAACAATATTTACAGGCGAGATGATTTCAAAGTAGAGTAGATTTTAAAGTTACTAGAATTCTGGGTACGAAAAATTTGGTTCATGGACTGTAATTACCTAATTGTGTTTACGGGAAAGAGCTCAAACTCGTAACTTCCCGTCTTCTGATCCGTTCCATTTTGTACTCAGTGATACTTATCATACTTGTCCTTAAAATTATGATTGAGTTAGCATTAACTACCTTCTCGCTTATCGAATAAATAGTACTTCCTTACATCCTGCGAAGAAGTTTTCTTACAAAGCCTCAAACTATGGCCTCTAGTTCTAGTGCCAGCCATAACAAAATATCGATCCCTATCCACTCTATCATAACCATGAAGGAATTTAAAGACTATCACCATATCCCCCCTCAATCTTCTAGCTTCGAGTAATGGTAAGTCTAATTCCCTCAGCCTCTCATCATAACTGAGATTGTTTATTTCTGGCATCAGCTTCGTAGCAAGTCTTTGAACTTTTTCCAGCTTAACTACGTGCTTTTTCAAGTGCGGATTCCAAAGGGGGCTGCATATTCAAGTTTTGGCCTCACATAGGTTACATAAATATTTCTGAACATTTCTTTGTCCATGTACCTGAAGGCTACCCTTACATTTCCTAGGAAAACATATGTTGTCCTTACTATACCATTTATATCCATTTCTGGAGACAAATCTGCCAGTATATATACTCCTAGATCTCTCTCATTTTCTGTCTCTTGAAGCTGTACTACTGCCACCGAGTAGTTAAGCTTGGGCCTTCTTGCATTTGTACCCATTCTCATTACATTACATTTAGAAGTATTGAACTTCATTACCCACTTTTTTGACCACTCATGCAGACTATTTATATCTTCCTGAAATTCTCTACCATTGTTCTCGTTTCTTTCTTTTTCCACAATCTTTGCATCATCTGGAAACATATTCATGACTGAATCTACAGACACTGGTAGGTCATTTACATATACAAGAAACAAAAGTGGCCCTAGAACTGAACCCCGTGGT